>JAVJIF010016758.1:0-111347 GCA_038442645.1 Agave tequilana | reverse complement strand
TGTTGAATCAATAATATCTCTCTCCCTTGCCCCGAGGACGTAGGTAAATTACCGAACTTCGTTAAATATTGTGTTTGCTTTCTCTCTCGTTGGCTTTTGTTCTTCTCTTTTGATACTTCTCAGCGGCATCTCTCTCTATCTGTTTGGGGTTCCTCAATTGGTTGTTGTCAAGCATAGCACGAGCGCAACACACTACACAGAACCACAGCAAATTTCCAATGCTAGAAGATGATAAAAGTGATGACATATTGCGTGACATATCTACAAAAATATATATCCGACTATCGCTCAAGAGAAGTGTGATGATGAGGCTCTATCTCAGATGTTGTTTTGAAATTGGTACAGTATGTTGTCAAATTTGTAACGGAATGTCTTCTCCCTTTTTACGCGATCTTTTGTTTATTACCTTGTTTTTTTGGGTCTTTTATCTTCTCGTCTCTTGCGCGATGTTCCTCAATTTATGGACTTCGTGCACTTGAGGGAAACAAACTCAAAACAACTTCTTACCATCCATAATGTCTATTAGGTTTCTTTTGGTTAAGTGATATCAGTGGCAGAGCTGAACATAGCTCGACAACCTGATCACATCGTATATGCTTTAATTCAAAGACGACTGTTGTACCTAATTATGCGCGTGTTTTCTTTTTCTTTCTTCTTTTCTTCCTCTGTTTCTCCCTCTTTTCATACCATTATTGTTTGTCGTTATAGTTGCGGTTGCACTAATCGCCTTTTTTTCCTCTTATGTACCATGTGATTCATGATTCTTAAGACCGATTCAATTAATCACTTTGTGACTAAGCTTTTCCAACAATGAGCTTTCAGTTCTCACGAAACAATATTCAGAAAGTTCTGAAAGTATCTGTAAGTGGAAGAATGTGACAGTCTCAAGGTGAGGCATGAAAGAACAGTACAATGATAGCCAGACACCAATGCATGTCATATTCCAGCCTGAACATATTTCTGGAGCTTAGATTGTCACTCTACATAACCATAATAAATAGAAAATGATAGAGCCACAGATATTGTGACCATAAAAAAGATAAAAACGCTGCGATGAAAAATACTTGAAGCAACAACAACTGAAGATGAAAACCTGCTCTCAGCTTTTCCACAAAAGTCTCTGAAATTCAATGTGATTCTCACAATAATGCGTTTCAAACGTATACACGTGCTATATACAAACTTGAATACAATCATAGTTCGAGCCTTGAAGGCGCCAAGCAGTTAGCCCCAGAACTGATACATGTACAAACACCAACGCAAAGGGGTACCGAGTACGGTTAGGGGGAGGATTCACAGGGAGATACCATGGTTTCTAACGCTGGGAGGAAAAAGGAAAAAAGGGGGAAAAAATCACCACATGATGTAATTTGTGTGTACAGTATGTAATTTCATAAACTAATTTTGTGTACTAACTGCCTGCTTGCTGTGCCAGCACAATAAAACGTGGTATACAGGATGCCGAGCTGAGAACTTGTAAAGTTGAATGGCAATGTAGCCACATGTAGTGATGCTGAAATATAAAAACAATTTGTATTAGTTAAATTCAAATGTATTCTTGTAAAAGTATTCTTAGGATAAAAACAAGCATATAGTGCTACATCACATAAACTGCCATACGCCATACATACTAGAGAAACAACAAGAATATAGATAAGAAACCCGGTGTAAGGATTCTTTGAACTAAAGTTCACCTGATTGGAACTTTATTTTGTTAAACAAATTATAGGAAACAATAAGAGTAGTCTGCATTCTTATATAGTATGAAGTATAATATAACTACAAATCGAGAAAAGAAAAGAAAATTGAAATTTCATTAAAAGAAAAGGGTGGGAGTCATCTCAAGCCCCCCTCGAATCCAACCAAGTTTTTTTTGTTAATAATTTTGCAATGGCTTCATATATATCATACCACTTCATCCACTCTTAACAGAGTATCAAGGGGTGGCATATTCACTCTTGTATAGTTGCATGCCCTTAATATACAATCTACCAATAAGCTTTGACATATGTATACTTATTCTGTGCTATGAGCTCTTTTTGACATATTGTATACTTACTCTTATAATGCTGATGATTTTATTACAAGACCTGTTTTCTACAACATCAGTAGAAAGTTCACACAATAAGTAAGGATATGTTAGTGATGATAAGCTAGAAAAGTGCACACTTAACAATTAGATATTTGAATTGGGTTTCAAACGCACCTGCCAAAACATATCAAAAGACAAATCCAGACAATTGTGCCTATCCATGTTGACTCCTTGTGCGCAACCCATACCTGCTATGTGAAATAAAAACTATGAGCAAGTGTTTCATGCAATTGAATAGTTCATTACATGAGATGCACCGTCAGGATGGTAGACAGAATAATCAGCAGAAAAAAGGAAAAGGATGGTAGACAGATTCATGAAAATGTATAGCAAATAAGTAAATACTACTAGCATATAGATATACAAGAGTAGCTATGACAGATTTTGATCATAATTAATGAAATTACTTTTTCTTTCCAATGACTCTTTCTTGGAAATATATCATGGGTGTCCGGCAACCAGGTCTACAGAAGGATTTATGCAAGAGACTTTCAATCACTTTTTGAGAAAGGTCCGTAGACATAGGCTCACATAAGGGAGGAGGAAGACTACAACGGGATAGGGAGGCACCCCACAAAAAAGAAAGAATGCCCCATTCTAGGGCATAACAGCACCCATTAGGGAGAAAGAAACTCCCATAAAGGGAGAAAGTAACTCCCCTGAAGGGGAGACTTTATTCACGACCCTAATTGACATATAGATCATAACAAGCATCAAATGAACTGCTAATAGCCTCCGTGTGTCGTGACCTCAGTCATTGTGTAATAAGCCTCCATTAGTGAGTAGGTGCAATTTAATTCGAAAATCCCCCCACCCACTGCGGAAAGGAAGATCCGAACCCATGAATTATGTTGAGACCGTGACCAACGGAGCAAAAAGCGAGAACCCCTGAGCCTTTAATCGGATACTGAATTCTACAGGTTTTAGTAAAACATAAAAGAAAAACTCAAGAGATACAATATTTTACGTGGTTTGGCCGGCTTACATTCACAGGGAGAACATCAAGAGAGAGATATTATAATAACATGGAGTAAAAAGAGCAATGTAATATCACTATTTTTAAGTACAGTATTTAAAAAAATATACTGGTATTTTAATATGTACATGTATTTATTAATCATTAATTATCGTGTGATTTATTGTTACTAGTTGTTATTAATATCTATTATTATTATTATTAATTATTTGAGATTGCTATTAAGGTGTCGTTATTGTTATTATTATTAGTACTACTATTATTTGTATTTTTACATGTGTTATTATCGAGCCATTTTTTCCTTCCCTTTCATTTCATTTCTTTGTATTTTTCCCAACTTCTAATCCTATATCCTTTATTTAGCAATCCTAATCCTATATCCATTAGCTCCCAAACCCAATACCCTTAAACCCATTACCCAATATTCTAACCTAATCAAATCCTAACAACCCAATCCCTATAATCCTAAATTACCCAAATCCAAATCCCAAGTTCCCTAAACTGATCTATCCTAATATTAACTATCAAATCAATCCTAACTAATCTTAACAACACAAATCTAATCCCAACCAAATTCTATCTTTATTATTCCCTTCTTCATATTGTCACACCCCTACAAGCTGATGTCCCCCCCCCCCCGCCTTGCAGCACCCCAGCCGCAAGCACTCCCACAACAGCCGAACCCATCTCCGCTCTCCGCCGGCGAAACATCGTCACCGTGAGAACTCCCCACTTCCCCACCTCCGACGCAAGGCGGAGCTCCCCTTCCCCATCATCTCCTTCCCCATCTACATGCCGCAACTCAGCAGCACCCGTGGCAATCCACCAGGCTAAGCTCCACGACCACAGCCCACGACCTCTTCCCCATCTTCTCGGAGCAACCCAAGCCCACGACAGCCCTTCATCGTGGCCTCTCTCCATGCCCTTGACCGTGCCCCCATGGCCTTCTCCAGCAGTGTCCACTAGGTCGTGCACCCCTGAGCCAACCCACAACAACAACATCCAGGCTCAGTCCTAGCTTGAATGAGCCCACGCCTCCTCTTCCTCCATGAGTTTCCCCTCTCCGGCGAGCGCGAGCACATCGGAACCCCTCCATGGCAGCTCGATCCCTTCCGCGAGCACTCCGTCGAGCCACCGACGTTGTCCGGGGCCTCCGCCGCCTCCGCCATGCCGGATCCTTTCCCCCTTGGCCGTGGTGAGACCCTCCCTCTTTGTTATGTATACTTGTGGGGGTGTAATTATGTTTTATGCATGCATGAATGGGTGTTGGTGTGTGTGAGTATGCTTCTTTAGTTTTCTCTAAAATGAAATGACTTTCTAAACAATGTCACCCTTATTTTGGAAATAACTAAACAATGATTTCTTGGCCCCTGGCATCTTAAGCAAAAACTACTTAATTAACACCACTTGAACTCGGCATGTGCATCATTGATATTCCTCAGGACAGTAAATAACATCAAAGAAATCATACGCATGCCCCGTAAAGTCAAATAATTCAACTTCCGAACGAGTCAAATGATATCTTCAAGACTTACCATAAAACCATCTCTATCCACATGCAGTTTAGAATCTCCAACCATAGGAGTAACTACAAGTTTGGTGCCTTAAAGGCCAGTTCATCCATCAAATCCAGCATATAACTTTTACGATATAGACTAATGGCCTCAAGTAATATTTTTAGGTAGAACTTTTTTGTGGCATGAAGCATGTACTTGATGTACTCTTATTGGAAAAACTTTCATTAAGGTAGTGTTATATCTCTGTTTGTTTCAGTGATTGGAAGTGAAAAAAAGTAACAAGAGTGTCAAGGCATGTAGGTGTTTGCTTTCACTTCTCTGTCTAAGCTATTCTTAATCTAGTATGAGCTTAAACTCATAGTAATGCCTCCCATCTCTCCGTGAGTCGTCATCGTCCTCCGCCGGCGAGCGTGAGTACACTTACTCTCTTCCCGGCGAGATCCTCGAGGCGTAGACACTCTCTGCGGCTTCCGTCTCCGCCGTTCGCCGGCCATCAACAACCACTTCCTCCCCATTGGCCGTAAGTTCTTCCTTCTCTCTGAAAATATACATTGCAGTTATATATGTGTGAACATATAATGCTATTTAATTTGTATGTTAATGTGGGTGTTTGTGTATTTTAGTTATGGTGTGTGGGTGTTAATATATAAATAAATGTATGTATAACATATGCATGGGTGTATATATGAGTATGTGTATGTGTATGTATTAGTGTATTATGTGCGTTTGGTTGCGTGTTATAGCGATACGGACCCGTTTGGTGAGATCTGACCCCGTTGCAGGAAGTTCAAATTTGTGCTCGTTATGCACTCGTTACACTGGCAATTCAAAACCCGACCCATGGGATAATACAGAGATCCGTACTGATTCATGCAGTACAGATCCGACAGTGATTTGGACTCAAAACTGGGTAATTTCATGTGAGTGTTCTTTTACTCACTTTATATATATCGTTTTGTTTATTTTGGGATGTCTATTTGTTGCTATTATTAAATGGTTAATTTAGTAAATTGATTGTTGAATTTTTTAAAGTTTAGAAATTCATTTAGAAATTTGTAAGATTATAAATATTGGTGTTGTATAAAAAGATTATTAATTTTTCTGAAATTACTAAATTTCTCTTGATTAGAATTCATTGAATTATTTAATAGAAGTAGAAATATTAAAATTGTGAAATTGTCATTTATTGAAAAATATTTAAAAGAAATTAAAATTTATGAAATTACAGAAAAGGAATGTGATACTGAATTTTTATATTATATATTGACTTTATAGTAGAAATTGCCATATTGTATTGGATCATAAGAACATTGAAAAAGGGATCATGTTATCATTGTCACTAGGTAAGATATTGTTTTATTGTCACATAGACATTATTATTGTTATTGTTATTGTTCATACTCAGTAATGTAGGTGACATAATCATTAGATAACTTACACCTAGGGATGGAGAAATTGATAAATGAGACGGTGTTGATATTTTGGGTGGACTTCGGATACGGTTGAGCAGCCGAAAGACAGTTTCACTGTAAAATTTTAGGGGATGACTGACATCCTATATTATTTATATTGTTATTGTTATTGACTACCTAGAGGTAGGACCTGTTTCAGCGCCAAGTGATTGGGTCGTGATTCCAGGTATGCACGAAACTCACTTAAAACACAAAATATTGTCTCTAATTATCAGTTTCAAACAATAAGACATTAAGAATAGACATACACTGACATCTTGATAACATGATTCTATACTGGATAAATATATTTTATAAATGGTTATGTGGTGTATATTACTGTGTTTTAACATGGTTCTAATATGTTAATTATTAGTATGTAAACTATACCTAGCTATGCATGTTGCTGTTATTTTTGCATGTTTTTTTATATCCCTCATTTTATCACTCACTGGGTCGCTTTCTAATGATCCTGAATTTACACGTCTAGATACTGGATATTTCATATTATTGATCAGGTGTTCGATGAGACTGAATATGTTGCGAGAAGCTGGAGTTTTTCTCAATCTATTTTGGTATTCTTATCTTTCTTTTTATTTCTTTTGATTTTGTAATTTCCTTGATCGTCTATACAATGCTATCAGTCATTATTCTTTTTCTGTATTCATCATTATCTTGTGCGGAAATTTATATGTGTATTGCAGTGATCATCATTTATTATAGTTTCTTTTATAGCTTGTTCAGGCTACGTTAGGCTAAGCATGTATATGTGGAGTATACTCCTCGCACATATACGTCGCCGATTCTCGTCACGACTCCATTTTCACGTATTTTTAGAAGCGGGACGTGACAAGCAGTCACGCATCTCATCCCTTTTTCCAATACAAGCATGAACATTAAACACTCATCTCATCAAAAAGATTAAACTCATGCATTCATGAAGAGGACTTTTCCCCAAGGCGAATCAATTCCCTATTGATGTCCAGCATCTTTTTGACTTGACTACAAAAAGGTATTCATGGCTCTCTCAACTCGATCCTCTTTTTTCTCCTCCTTGATCTACATCTTTATCTGCAAAGAGTCCACCTCTTGTCTCTCTCCACATAAATCTTATATTATTATACTCTTTATAAAGAGTTTTGATTACCCTAAAACATTAAGAAAGATCTCAACCGTCGATCCCGAAGAACTCAACTGATTGTGAAATCCCTTTAATTAGTCGTGGGACTCACTCTTTAAAATAAGACACTTTCACAACTTCCAATAACTTGATATTCATACATGCATATAGATAAGCATGGACGCATGGTATTTTATGAAGATAGAACAACACAAGCTACTTGTAGTTTCACGAAATTAACAAAACCTTACAAGATGCAATGCTAGGCCTGACATTTTTCTGATAAAAGCGCATAGAATGGTGATGTCATCATAAGACGGTTCTTTGCATGTCATTGAATGTCTTAAAGTGCCATAAACGGTCTTGTCCAAATGTCAGACCACAAGAAGAAACCCTAGAATTTGACCACTATGCAAACCTTGGCGGAACGTGAATGATGGGACACCTAAATTGAAATTGGACGCCTAAGATATCCATAAAAGAACATTGAATGAAACTGCTTAAGACCCTCAAGGACATGATTAGGAATATTTTCTGCAGGGAGATTATGGATTAGAATGTATTGTCTACGTAATACATATGGCCTAGATAAGTGGTTCAAATAGTTTGGGTCAGATCTATTATTAGAAAGAAATTTCTTATGGATTTCAATCACATTGCTTCAGATAACACATACAGTCCATTTTGATCAATCATATTGCAATACAGAACCAAATAATTCGCTAATGGAAGATTATAGAAGTTTACAGTGCATGGAATTAACTATTAATTAAACATATGCCTTTACAGTGTCTCAAGAAATTGAAAAGAATGCAACTATTTTAAACATATTTGTCTACAGATGCCAGGCTAGCATGTACTAATATGTAACAGAAACATATATCATTAATTGACACTTATCCATGAATGAGGATTTTCATTCCTAATCAGAAAGAACGAATGAGTGAATCACATCGGCATCATGTGCTGCTTTGCTGACACCTGAGTGATTGGACTTATTGAGAGAGAGAGTTGATAGCTAAATGTTAAAACTTCACCGCACAAAGAATATAAGTATTAAATATATAATGACAGAAAATATGTTCTTGATTGATTAGACCAAATTTGTTCAATGAAGTTTAACCAGTCTACGTGCACACTTACGTTCCAGCTCTGATACCATGTCGACAGACAATTAACAAAAAGATGATGGGTTTGAGCTACACAAGGAAACTTAAATAATCAACAAAAGGGGGGAAAACTACTAAATATATGGTTAGAATCATGAAAGTGTGGTTACTTAACTTATAATAGACATTTTTTTCGAGAATTAATGGTGGAGATAAAATTCTCCTCCGTTTTCCATTAAAAAGGTTTTAACGAAAACAATAACACTTGTAACAGACAGCTCTGGAGATTATGTGAATAATTCAATTCGAACCAATGCGGCAACAGGGGCTTCTTTCTCATTCTGTTGTGTCTATTGACGACTTGATATAATCTCTAGGAAAAGAATTTTCGTTATCTCCAAAAGAGAAGAAACAAATGGAGTTGGATCAAAATACTCTCCCTCATCAAGTATCATCACATAGCTCAGAAAGGTCTGCAGCAAAACAGTCTAAACCAAATCACTAACCCCGGAGTAGGACAATTTGCAGTAACTCCAGACTGGTAACAGACTAACAGTCATGCACAGTGCTCATTGCAAATAAAAGGAATGAAAAGAGAGAAGAATGAGAACAAATAACACGAGAATCGCCTGCTCAGCTTTAGAAGGTCACATATACTGATCTCACTATCATGCATATGCAAAGTTTACTTCTATAAACTATCCAGTCTATTAATATATAAATTTCTCAATATTTTCATACCTATATACATTACATCTGACATGGATAACCTCCAGGATATGAAGTGTAAATTTAGTAAACAAGGAATCCGAGATTATAGTGTTGTGAGACTAGGTAGACAAGAAATACTGATGAGCAATAATTTTAAGTACTTGAGTTCTATTATTCAAAAGAATGGGGAGATCGACAGTGATGCCAACCATAAGATCCAAACCAGCTGGTTGAAATGGATAAGCGCAACAGGAGTTTTATGTGATCGTAACATTCCGTTATGACTGAAGGGAAAGTTTTATCGGACTGCTATTAGGCCAGCTTTGTTATATGGCACAGAATGTTGGGCTATAAAGAGGTATCACGCCCAGAAGATGTAGCAGAGATGTGCATGTCATGCCCAGAAAATGAGTGTAGCAGAGATGTGCATGCTTCATTGGATGTGTGGTAACATGCGGAGAGATAAGGTGAGAAATGAGGATATTCATATTAAGATAGGTGTAGCATCTATAGAAGAGAAGATGAGAGAAAATCATTTACGATGGTTTGGCCATGTACGACGTAGACCTACAGATGGGCCAGTACGGCGAGTTGAGCGTATCAATTTAGGGCAAATTAAAAGAGCGCAGGGGAGACCGAAGAAAACATGGATAGAGGTAATACGACGAGATATATAGGCTAAAGGACTTAGTGAAGGCATATTGATCGATAGGAATGAGTGGAGAAAGTTGATTCATTTGCACGATCTGACATAATTCTCTTTTGGTTCATGTAGCCTACCCCCAAATACTTGGGACAAATGGCTTAGTTGTTGTTGTTGTTGTATGGATAACCTCCAGGAGAATTTTGTTCACTCAATTCCAGAGTTAAGACTACAAAACTGTGGGGAAAAATGCACAATTTTGTGTAAACAAAGCTTATTATTT
The DNA here is from genome assembly GCA_038442645.1 of Agave tequilana. NCBI lineage: Eukaryota > Viridiplantae > Streptophyta > Magnoliopsida > Asparagales > Asparagaceae > Agave > Agave tequilana. Next base: position 101,445 of record JAVJIF010016758.1, on the reverse strand, counting down.
ACAAATTTTCAGAATCAATCTTCAAGAGAAATCATAGGAAGGATATATGCTTACGGTGTTAACAATTCCATGCGGAAAGGAAGACCATCAGTCACCAAAGTACAAATGACAACCGCTGACTTGAAGAAAGCCACACATTGAAAACCACTCTCCAAATAAAAGAGAGCAGCACTTCATTCTCCATTGACCATCATTCCTAAGAAATATTGGAACACGCAAATCAGTACACGCAAGTATGCATAAAATAATCTTAGCACAAACCAAATATCATCTAGATTTCATGTTCAATATATTCGCAGCTCAATCTGCTGTTAATATTGTATTTGAGCTTCTTTTTCAGTCTGTTTCATGAATCATGAATCTTTCCTCGTGTCCTTTGATCCTTTTGGAATTCCCGGTTGCTAGTTCATCCTTGATTCTTTCTTTAAAACGCCTCATAAATTTTAGTATGCTAATTAGTTAGGTGAAACTATTTAATGACATTTCGTAAGTAATTCTTATTCATTTTTAGAGATATATCTTATAACAAGATAGAAGGAAGCTGATTCATTGTTTTATTCCCAAGTTTAAGCATCATTTAATGCAACAAATAATCATGTTTGATGATTTTCCTTCACAAATTGAGTTTTAACCATTATAATCATGACATTTATAAATAATTAATACTACAATACTGATGAGAACATCACGCAGCTTAGGGGCCGATTCGATCGAGTCTACTTCAGGAAGCGGCAATGCAGTTCTTTGGCTTTAGATTAGTTTTGTTTTAAATTTATTTCATGTCGTAGGTGTTTTTTTGTGGCGTTTAGTACCACATCAGTTATTTCTCAAAAGTCGCCTTTTGTAAAGCTTATAAGGCCCCCTAGACCATTTCATTTGGATTATTAAATGATTAAAAATTTTCTCAAATTATCCTGTTTAATTCTTGAGTTTATCAGCTCTTGAATTTTGGGTGAGAAGCCCGCGTAAGGGGTAGAAACCCGAAATTTTATCTTGCTTTAAATTTCAAAGTTTAGTCTCGATTTTGAAGGTGATTACGATGTAGGTTAGTGTTACATCATTTTGGTATGAGAGCCCTGGTTTTCAATTCCGTTCAAATTTTTTTCTGTTCCGAATCTTCTCCAGCAACAAACCCCAGATCTAGATCCCAGATTCAAAAAAAAAATACTTTAGCCAACCCCCAGAAAATCCATCAAAAATCCTTAGAAAATCCAAATTCGCATTGTTCATCACCCTACCAAGATCTACTCCCTTAATCGCCGACATCTTCGACATCAATCGACGCCGCAGCCACTCTCGTTCATCTTCAATTTCCTTCCTCCAAATTCCGCCGCCAACATTCACGTACTCCGCCACCATCTCAGTCTTCACACTCTTCATCGCAGTCTTCAACCGTCAATAACAGCCACAACCATCTTCGTCCTCATTTTCGTCGCCATCACTGACATCGGTCCCTCACAGCCCACCTTGATCTTAGTCAGAGGACACCACCGTCGTCAGAGATCACCATCGTCGACGCCACCGATCATCTGCCTTCAACAAACTCAGATTTGAACTCCCCAAAATTAAATCAGACCTGAGCTCACCACCGTGTCATCGCCGTAGTGATCTTGTCGGATTTCCTCATCATTGCCGTCACCATCGGGGTCTCTTCACCAGCCACCGCTGTCGGGGAGAGGACTTGAAGTCCCAACTGCTCCGTTGCCGATCCGTCAACACCAACATCACGATCGTCGCGACTCAACTCCACCAGATTGGGCGCCTTCCAGCCTTGCCCTCCTCGTCATCATCGTCTCCAGCGCCTCACCGCAGCGCCGCCGTTGCCAGGGTCCAAGCCCTAGGAACTGATCGAAGAGGGAAGTAAAGATATCAGGTTTGAGTTCTAAACCCCACCCCAGTTTAAATCCAATCACTGGATTTAAACAGGTCGGGTCAACTCCTTCAAACGAACCCGACCCGACTAAAGTTTTTGATCTGGCTGAGTCCAACTCAGTCTGACTCGGCCTGAGTCAACTAGACATCTGAGTCAGCCCAGTCTGACTCACAAGAGCAATAGAGCAACAATTTTTTCGAAGACTGTACAGAGCTCATCTCAAGTCCAAATTGAGCCATTTTCGAGGCAGGATTTGTGATGACCAGTACTACGTGCTTACAGCAGTCACGTTCAGGTTTGAGCCATGATCGCTTCCCAAGTAATTTTGAATATTTCGCTCGGTTGTTCCTGCTACTTAATTGAGATAACTACCTATTACAATCTGTCGCAAAATAGAATCTATTGATTGTTACCCACTAAATAGCGAGTTGTGTGATTCTGACCTTAAGCGGTAATCTGACTTAATATTAACTCTGCAACTTAATTAATTTGAATTTGTGATTATTTGATTCAACTAGGAATTAACTGTGCTAGCACGTGTTTTTGTCACTGTCTCCACATTCTATTTTTTTTAATCACATGTTAATCTACATAGCTTAGAGTGGGTATTATCTTCATTGATCTAATCTCTGACTCTTCCTGCATAACATATATATCATTCTAGGACAGTTTGCATTTAGCATCAGTTAGGATCTTGCATGCCTATTAGAAGTGGTAGAACTTTTTCTGTAGGAGAAACTTCAGCACCTATGGACTTTAACATTCAGGATACACTTAACACGCTCATTGACAAGATAGAAAAGATGAACCAATAGCATAAGAAGTTAAAGATCAGGTTGATGTTAATTGTAGAGATCTAACAACCCGAATTGATGGCTAGAAACCAATCGAAAGACAACAACGAAAGAGAAAAAATCTCAAAATGACAGTAGGTCTCTCAGGTGTGAACGAGTTCAATCCTATTATATAGCTAACGCTGATGCCCAGTATATCAAGAGCGTTAAAGTCGATGCTTCTTCCTTTGATGGGCGCTTGGACCCTCAGATTTATATAAACTGGCAGTTGGATATGGACCGGTATTTTCATTGGCATGACATGTCTGAGTTAAGAAAGATTCGAACGACCGTGATGAAACTAGCGGGACAAGCGGGACGCTATTGGGAAAACCTTGAGAAGATGATGAGATACAAAAGGAAATACCTAATGAAAATTTGAAAAGGCACGAAGGAGAAGCTTATGTTAGAGTACGTCCCACCGTCATTCAGTCAGCAATTATTGGACAAGTAAAATCGATGGACTCAGGAGAACAAGTCAGGCACTGATTACATTGCTAAATTTGATGAATATTTGAATCTGTGTGGAGCAATCGAGTTAGAGTATCCCGAACAGACCCTATCTATGTTCAAGTCCGATCTTAGGGATGATTATCACCGGAGCTCATTGCTCGAGGCATCACAACTCTAAAATAAACATATTAGCTAGTCACCGACTTAGATGGGTCTAGAGGATCCTATTTTCACCGAACTGACTTTAGGAATAACTCTAAAATCGTCACTACTAGCAAGCCAAGATTTAGCCGACCTCTTCCTGCCCCAAGCAAGCCTGCCTCCAGTTTCTCTAGTGTCAAATCAGCAGGTCCTCCTGGTGTAAAGCCAATCACCTCCCAAAGGAGAACGGTTAGTGAACCAGGAAGGGTCAACCCAAGGACCCAATGCTACAGGTGTCAAGGGTACGGACACCTTGCCAACTACTACCCAAGTCAAATCAAAATCCTCTTCGTGAAGTTCGCATTGAAGATATAGAAGAGAAAGAGGATGATGGAGAAGTAGTTGTGCACCAATAAGATTATGACTCGAATGCCTCTGTCGAAGAGTATGAATTCAATGGGTGCATCAGAACTGTGAAAGAGGCGGGCCTACCTCCTAGTATAGGCCAAGCCCAATAAGGAGTGATTAGGTGCACCTTAACTCAGTCTGAGCCACTCAACAACTGGAGAATGACTGTCATATTTCAAACTTGCACAAAAAATGAAAACAAGATCTGCAAGGTGATAGTGAACAGTGGCAGCTGCATCAACGCAGCTGAATCAACGTTAATCACCACCTTGGAGATGAGACCGGTGAAGCATCCAAATCCCTACAAGGTCACATAGATCGACGCTACATCCATAAATGTTCAGGAGAGATGTCAAATTCTCATCTAGTTTGTCACGTATACAGATAATGTGTGGTGTGACATATTCTCTATAGATATTGGTCATATCATTTTAGGTCGGGCATAGTTGTTCAACTTAGACGTAGCCATACATGGACGTACCAACCAATATTCGTTCGTCCATAACAGAAAATAGGATAAAGATTATGCCGAATCAACTGAAACTACCAATCCGAGAAAAAGGGATTGACAAAGGTAAAGACAAGTGGATGTCCTAACTTCTGAAAAGAAGATGATAAGGGCAAAGATAAGGTGGTAATGAATTTGATTAGCTAAGATCAAATTGAAAAGAGCTTGCATGAAGGTTCTACTTGTTATGCACTCATGACTCGAGAGGCTGATCGAAAGATCAAGATGCAGATTCCCGAGCACATTAAACCAATCCTGAATGAGTTTTCTGAAATTCTCCCACAAGATCTGCCAGGTGAGTTGCCTCCCTCCCATGCGAGACATCCAACATACTATTGATTTAGTCTCAAAAGCAAACTTACAAAACTTGCCCCACTACAGAATGAACCCTACGGAACATGTGGAGCTACAACGACAAATAGAATGGTACATGGCGTATGTGTGTGGATAGCCGCGTCATCCACAAGATCACCGTCAAGTATCGCTTCCTATTTCCTGTCTTGATGATATGTTGTATCCAATGTCAGGTGCCACAATCTTCTTCAAGGTTGATCTTAAGAGTGGGTACCACCAAATTAGAATCTGGCCCGGGAACGAATGAAAAACTGTATACAAAACTAAAGATGGGATGTATGAATGGTTGGTTATACCCTTGGACTGTCCAATGCTCCTAACACCTACATGAGAGTGATGACTCAGTTGTTTTGACCATTTATTGGTAAATTCATAGTGGTATATTTTGATGATATACTGACCTACAGTCGAACTCAAAGAGCAACATGTGGGTCATCTGAGGTAAGTCCTTCACACATTCCAAGCTGAGAAGTTTTATGCAAATCTAAAGAAGTGTTTTTTTGTATAGACAGTGTTATCTTCTTAGAATTTTTGGTTTCATCCGAGGGAGTTTCCGCGAACCTTGAGAAGATAAAAACAATCGCCGAGTGGTCACAAACCCCGAACGGTTAAGGAAGTCAGGAGTTTTCACAGGTTAGCCATTTCTACTGTCGGTTCATAAAGAACTTTAGTGCTATTATGACACTTTATAACCAACTGTTTGAAGAGCAAGGGATTCCAGTGGAATCCTGCCGCCTCCAAGGCTTTCGCTGAAATTAAGGGGATGATGACTGAAACTCCTGTAATGCGTCTACCTGATTTTTTGAAGGCGTTTGAAGTAACATGTAACGCATTGAGACTGACAATAGGTGGTGTACTGAGTCAGGAAAGCCACCTCGTTACTAATTTCAGCGAAAAACTAAATGATGTCTGACAACGATACTCCACATATGACAAGAAATTTTATGCAGTTATACAGGCTTTGCGCTACTGGAGGCATTATCTGTTACTGCAGGACTTTGTACTGTATTCGGATCATGAAGCCTGAGGTAGCTCAACTCCTAGAATAGGCTGAATGCGAGACACAGCAAATGGGTGAAGTTCCTACAGGATTACACATTTGTTCTCATACGCAAGGCAGTCGTTGAAAATAAGGTCACTGATGTGCTCTGCCGACGTGTTAGGATTTTGATAACTGTGAGTGCAGAAGTGATTGGATTCGAGAGGTTGAGATAGAAGTATGACTCATGCCACGACTTTGGGAAAATTTATGTCACGTTACGGGACGGTTCTGCTCGTGAAATGGATGGTTTTCTATTACAAGACGGTTATCTATTCAGGTTTGATAAACTATGTATTCCCCACATGTCCCTCAGAGATTCTCTTTTGGGAAATACATGTTGGAGGTCTGACTGGACATTTCAGTAAGAACAGGAGGCACTGATTCTACTGGTCAAATTTGAAGAAAGATGTCGCGAAGATCGTTAGCCAGTGTCGCACGTGCCAACTAGCCAAGCAACAAAAGTAGATTGTCAGGCTTTACATTCCTCTTCCTGTGCCAATTGCCCATGGGAAGACGCGAGCCTACATTTCATACTAGGGTTGCCAAAAATTCAGAAAAGGCATGACTTTATCCTAGTAGTGGTTGACTGATTCTCGAAAATGGCTCACTTATCCCGTGTTTTAAAACCTCCGATGCATCTCGAATAGTCTTGTTTTTTAATAATGTCGTCAAGTTGCATAGGATACCTTAAAGCATGGTGTCTGATGGGGTCGTTAAGTTTGTTAGCTACTTCTGACGAACATTTTGGCACAAGATGGGCACCAAACTGAAATTCTCAACAGCTTTTCATTCACAAACAGATGGTCAAACTGAGATAGTAAACAAAACTCTAGAAAATCTTCTTAGGTGTTTCGTTGGGAAAATTTTAAAAACTTGGGATCTCATTTTGCCTATGGCCAAATTTGCATACAATGGATCTGTTAATAGGACTACAGGTCTTAGTCCTTTTGAAATAGTAACTGGTTTTAAATTCAGACAGCCAGTTGATTTAATTCACATGGCTCATCATCATTCTAAGGTATCAGACTCTGCATCAGAATTTGCATCTCATATATGTGCATTACATGAGGAAATCAGAGAGAAAATAGTAAAAAAATAATGCTGATTTTAAAGCTTCTGCAGATTTACATCGCCGATTAAGAATATTTAATGTTGGAGGCTACGTAATGATCCGCAAGAGACTCGAGCGGTTTCCTCCAGGAACCATAAAGAAATTACACGCGCGAAGCGCAGGACCATTCCAAATCCTCAAGAAAATCAATTCAAATGCTTATGTGGTGAATCTCCCACCAGATTTTGGCATCAGCTGCACTTTTAATGTTGAAAACTTAGTTCCATATAAAGGTATCTTGATAACCTTCTAATCTATTCGTGAATGAGCCTACCCAGGATCTTCTTTCTGAGAGCCCCTCATTATCTCCACTTCCCTCTAAACTACCCTATGCAACAGAAAATATAGATTCTATTTTGGATTATCAGATTGTCTCGACTAGAGACGGAAGGACACAACTCTATCTCATTAAGTGGAAAGAAAAATCTGATATAGAAAATTCTTGAATTACCGAGGGAGACCTACGGCATCTTGATCCCGACCGACTGGAGCTCTATCAGAGCCAGCAGCAGTTTTCTCCTATACTCGACCGGGTCGAGTTCTTCCCACCCGGGGGGAATTGATGAGGACATCACGCCACTTAGGGGCCAATTCGATCGAGTCTACTTCAGTAAGCGGCGCAATGTAGTTCTTTGGCTTTAGATTAGTTTTGTTTTAGATTTATTTCATGTTGTAAGTGTTTTTTTGTGGACGCTTAGTACCACATCGGTTATTTCCCAGAAATCGTCTTTTGTAAAGCCTATATAAGACCCCCTAGACTATTTCATTTGGATTATTGAATGATTAAAAATTTTCTCAAATTATCCGATTTAATTATTGAGTTTATCTGCTCTCGAAATTTGGGTGAGAAGCCCGCGTAAGTGGTGGAAACCCGAAATTTATTCTTTTTTTGAATTTCAAATTTTAATCTCGATTTTGAAGGTGATTGCGCTTCAGGTTACTGTTACATCAAATATTCCTGACACGTCAAATTTAATCCAATCATTTCATGATACAAGGATGAGATTCATCACTTTGATCACCATGACTGCCCAAATATTTCTGACGAATTCTTACTAGAACTCAATATTATACCTTAGGTATATATGCTATTCATATTGTTTGTGTTTTGGACTTTTTGATATAGACAGATCGTTATATTACATGGATAGCGCGTCACTTTGAAGATCAGAGTATAACATTCTATAGTAAACTGTAGCCATCAAGCCTTTTCTGACCTATTTAAAATAGGTTTACAATTATTCTTCACCCTCATTTCTTCCCGTATCATGGATTCATGGTCGCACTGGGCATTCTAATTTCAGGCAATGGTATAGCATAAATGATTCCCAAACAAGATTCATTTCACAGTTTGAGAAATTGTCAGAAAATGGATGGTAAATTGAACTTCAATCTTCTCAATAGGTCTCAAAGTGCTTACAAGTCTACTCTGTCAGCTTAAAAAATTTCCCCATGGGCTTAGGCATGAGCTGATAAGATCAACCCTCAAACAAATTCACGCAAAATTTGGGATTTGACTTTTGATTAATTAGGGCCATCTTCAAGCACAGCCTAAGTTGACAAGATTCCATGGTCACAAATCTAGTTCTAATGTTCTCATTGGTAAGAAATTGTCCAAGGAGTTGAGATCTAGAAGGGGAAAAAAAAAATCTTTTCCTGAGGCTTATCATAAAAAAAATTATTTATTTTGGAAAAGGGAATGACATTTGTGTGCATAGCAATCTGAGCTTTTTCCACATTATAAACACAATTTAAAATCTAGATGACATATAAATGCATGTACCTAGGTATAATATATGTAAGAGACTGAGAATGTGTGTTTTTTTTGTGTGGGGGAGGGGGTGATGGAAATATATTGCATTATGTCAATGACCTTTATAACTATGAAAGATCGATATATATGGGTCAGGTGAAGCAAGGCAATCAGGCTTATAATATACAATGAGCCATGGCCAAGTACAGCCTACAGTATCATGTCCAGATCATGCTTGGTCAGACCTCTGCCAAGCAAGTTGACAACTTAAACCCTTATGTTAGCCAAGTCTGAAAGTGTTACTCATAACACTCAGCTTAAACCTAAGATGTTATCTATACTTCCAAGCTTTAGTCAGAGTATATGATTGATAATAAATATAGATATTGCATTGTTCATCGTGTGTGGGAATATTTGCATATTATAGCTAGCCCATAGACATGCTCTCAGTCCCAAACCATCTTTAAGTTCTTAAGATATTTTATCATCTACCTCTGCTGTATTAAGCTTTCACTGTTACACATTTCCACACTATTTCCTCTTCAGACGACACATCCACCCAGGCATTTTCATCTTTACTTATAGAAACTTATATGAAAAATGCATCATTTTGACTAAATGACATTTTAAATTTAATAAACAAAAACCCGTACTCAGTCAAACAAATAAAACAAAAACCCTGATAGAACTTTCACGTTTACAATCACATCCTCAACATACCTGTTGTGTCAGTATTATATAGAATCCTAATAACAAACATGTGTTTGCCATATTTTTTGTGAACATATACAATAACTATACATGAATGATCTCCAAGTACTGATGTCATAGGTTTTTGTTAATCAGACATAAATACCACATATTCAGAGTTGTATACCATAAAGCTTGAGTTCTAATTATTTGCTCATTACTACACCAAAGTTCGTGATGATAAGAGGGAGGATTCGTGTTTAGAACATGAATAGATAATTCTAATACTTCAAATGTTCATTTGCCTAGAAAAGAAAGATGAAAAGTGATGTGATGACTTCCCTGGAAATCAACCAGCGCTGGCTTTGTTTATACCTGAAATAATACAATTCTCACAGGATCTTGTACAGGACCTTGAGATGAAATTTCAAAAAGTTTCTTGACAAAATAAGCACATGTAGTTATGCTGAAAATGGAAAATGGAAAATATTACTAGAAATAGAATGATATCAACTAAAAGAAGGTATGTGAGAGGCATACCTGCCAAAACAAACAAGCAGAGTAATCCACAGTATTGTACTTATTCAAGATGATTCCTTATAGACAACCCAAATCTGATATTATATTTTTCCAAAATATAAAGCAGTCAAAATACAATGTTAAATATACACTTTAACACAAGTATCTGTACATATGTAGTATGGATTCTTCTATAGTGAAGTTGTTTCCTCAGAACATATTGGACATGAACTTCTTGGTGGTCATCATTGATTTATACTTCTCTAGGATTGGGCCAAGTCAGAGAATGTTGGGTTTTGGATTTTATCCAATAAGGACCCAACCTTAAGTATGACCCAATAAGGATTTAGCCCATATCTTAGTTTAAATAACCGATTGCAGTTAGAGAAACTTTCAAAATAGATGGGGTAGTTTTTGATAAAGTATAGTTATCAGAGTTCCCACCAGCCTCAAATATACTCTCTTTGATGGGAAGAGAATAGATAAGGGAGAAATATACAAAGCTCTTTGTCCCATATGATGAGTGAATTTTCCATGTTAGTGTCCATCAGAAAAGGATATAAGAAATTCACTCTATCCAAAGGAAACCTAAGCGGGATCCTTCCGGAAAGAGAGAACTCACATCTTAGATTTCCTTATCTCTGAGATGTGGCTTTCCTCTTCCCTAGAGGATCCCACTTAGGTATCCTTTTGATAGAGTGAATCTCTTTTTATCCTTTTGGGGATGGACACTCACAAGGAAAGTTCACTTATCATTAGGGACCAAGAGCTCTATATTTTTCTCTCTTATCTATTCTCTTCCCCTCAAAGAGAATATATCTAAGATTGATGAGAAATAGGAAACTGTACGTACCAAAAACACCCTATCTCTTTTCGAAGTTTCTCTAACTACAACCCATTATTCAAAATGAGATATAGGCTAAATCCTCATTGGGCCATATTTAAGATTGGGTTCCTTATTGGATAAAATCCAAAACCCAACATTCTCTCACTTGACCAAATTTGATGTAAGCTATACGTGGGTGTGTCATTTTGTGTTATGTCTGTGTTGGCGTGTCCATGCACATGCTTCTTAGACCTCAAGTGAAACATAAAAATTTGATCATTTTTTAAATAGCACTAACTATATCAAGCAAAGTCTAAACAACTGGTCTGTTTATTATATAATCACTTCTAGTGTAATTTGACTTGTGATAGTGAATATTGAGAGAATCCATCCTATAAACTTCCATCTGCAAAGGAAAAAGGGGAGAGAGAAAAGGAGTGGCACTGGAATGAATTTTGTGTCGGGGATGGAGTGGTTGACTCGTCTGAAATGTTGTTCTAGAAATAATATGGAATGGATGAAGTGAAACTAAACTTAGGAAGGCACATGCATAAGTGAAAGTACAGAGTTGTATAATTACACCATTTTACTATTAAGGAATTATCAAACTAAAAAGAACATTACTCGTTAGGCATATGGACGTGAAGAGAGGAGGTATTTTGGAATTATTACATACTGGGGTGATATTTTTAATATTTCATGTTATACAAAGGTTCGAGTTACAGATAAGTTGATACACTCCCAGGGCATTGCCAGACTATATCACTCTACATGGATTTGTGAATATAAATTATAATGGTAATAGAACTACTAGATAATAAATAATTCTTGGCTGCAAGAATGATAATTCAACGTGCACATAAAGCATTCGTAGCACTTTCCTTAAAGAAGTATTATTTCAGTTAATTTCTACCATAGTTTCTGATTCTCCTTATAAGTCCTTAAGGAGAATACACACGGGAGATCCGTCATAACATCTATCATGATTAAGCATCTTCAATGAACTTTGAAGCTTTGTGCCATACAGTTTATACCATTTGTCACTTTATAACTTTATTCTCAACAATCATATCATTAGAAGCATGTAATCTGGCCTGAAGAATCAGCCAATTTCGATACGAATCGACTGACACTGAAATAGAAGGAATCGGCCGATACCGAGATAGAATCGGTGATATTAAATTGGAATCAGACACTTTCTTTTCATTCCGATCGATTCCAGCATAACTATTTGCCACTGTAACAAATTTGCCAGTGTCAAATTAATTGACAGTGACTCCGCATTGTTACTTAGATTCTATCTGTCTCTTAATCTATCACCACAAAGTAATTGTGTCAAATCTTATTTCGCTTTCGGTGCTTCATTGGTACAATAATTATTCTTGAGCCAGAGAGAATCTTATTCTTACTCTTGTTAAATATTATAAATACTCATCTTCCTTGTCAATAATCCTCAAAGAGAAAATTTAAGAAAAAATCAAAACTGATAACTAACCAGAGGAATAGTTTATTAAGTATTTGTTTTTTAAAACTTGATTTATTAGAAAAAATGTTAAAATGGTTAGAAAATGAACAATAATTTGTTCTTCTAATATAAGTAACTAATTTATTTAGAAATGTTAAAAATGATTAGAAAATAGTTGTCATGAATATAATTAAGTAGTTATAATTAGTTTGTTAGATTGATTATACATTAGTTTGTTAGATTGATTATTTAAACTTATTTTGTTAGAAGAAAATATTAAACTTTCATCACAAAATAGTTGTCATGAATATAACTAAGTAGAATACGATTAGCTTGTTAGATCAATTGTATTATAATATCTTTGTAAATACCCAATTAATTTATTTTTTGTACCAACAAATTTGTATTGTAATATTTTGTCCGAATGTGATTCAAATTTTATCAATCATTTCAAATATACATATATCAAAATGCCACTAATTATTTGAACAAATTTTTAAATATTTTTTTAAAAATTGACCGAGACTGATGTCACCGAGACAAAATAACTGATATGGCCTATTCTGATACTTAAAACTATCGTCCGATTCCAATTCTGTTAATGAGATTTCGAAGCATGCATATCATACACTAACAAATTTCAATTGAACCAGCTCTTTTTATAATTTTCAATGATTTTCCTTCAAGATATATGTTTACATAACATCTAGGCTTTTCAGTTCTACATGTATTTGTAAAACCTATGGGAAACTATATAATGATTAAAATCCTTAGGCTTACAGCGTAAGCCTTACACTTAGAAATAGTTGATGCATGATCAAGAAGTCTACAGATGCACAGAAACTAAACTATAGAATGAAATACAGATGATAGCTTCTGTGAATAGCTGGTTACAAAGTATTATTTTCTCCTCTGAAGTGTCAAATGAAGCAGTGCTAGAACAAAGACTGAACTGCTTTCTAATAAAAACTTGAATATGTTATGAAACAGGCTATTAAAAAGTAAAGGCATAATATAAACTTACTGACCTCAATTTCTTTTAAAATAACCTCAATATTGCTTAAACAATATGTTCATTACTTGTGGAAAAGAATAATGGCTTGTTTTCCATAATTACATAGAGATGTCTGTAAATTGTAATATATGATTATTAAGAGATGGCTTTTTCATTAGGTGGGAAGATATGTTGCAGAAATAAAGGAATAAGGTTGATAAAAAAAAAAAAAAAAAAATGATGAAAACTGAGCACGTATGGGATTTACCACTATTGCCACCACATTAACATAGAAGTCGATCAATGTTGCAGTTAGCCACCTAAACAAATATGAGAAGCATCAACTCAAGTACTAGAATCACAAGTTACGATATGAGAAATAACGATGCAAGGACACAAATGTTCCTATACGCAATTAGGCTATGCCCATCTAAATGACAAGAGTAACATTCAACTAAGGTATGAAAGAAACAAGCATATACCCACAATTCACTCAGGAATGGCATATAAAATAAGTAGTTTTTTCACCATTTTATGCAAGATGTACTAAGGAGCTGTCCGAATGTAAAAAATCATTCATTGGGAATGAAATATAGAGGTGAGATCAATCTTGCTCCATGTGATTAAGTAATTCATTTATAAGGCTTTTTTACTTGTTCCATCCTATCCCTCTCTCACTGTGCGTCCCTCCCTAAATATTCATTGTCACCTGTTAACAGTCCATGGCTACACATCACCATCTAAGCACATTTCCATCAAAATGGGGCAGGCTTCACAGATGACTCAAAGTCAAGAAAGCCCCATAAAATTTGACCCTTGTTTTTTAATAAATTGTCAACACGATGCCAACCATCTACGAGTTTTGGTATGAATTCATTGGCCATCAAAATTGGCAAGCCGCTGCTACATCATCCTATTCATCTGACCTAGAAAAAGCATTTTAAATCCACGTATAAAAGCGTCACGTTGGGACTCAAATCTTCATATTTCTCACGGGGCAATAATGCTTCTTATACATCAAAACAACACATTTTAACATCTCTTTAGCCTGTGATTATGTTAATGGATGATGGTAGAGATTCTAAACTAACAAATTTCCAAACAGGACTTTCATCAGACAGGTAATGGGCGAGCAAAAATAACAAAGTTGGGCAGAAAGCTTACGGTGTCAAGAGCTCTGAGCGAAACGGAGAGCCATCAGTGATGATGGTGTAGATCAGTGTTGCGAGCATGAAGCAACCCAGAGCGCTGAACAGGACCCCGTATGCGATTAGAGCTGGAGAGGCCGCCATTTTTGCACCAGTTGACGAGAGAGAAACTCTAAGTGTCAAATGAAGAGAAGACTGTTTTGTGTTGGAGAGGGAGGAGGAACGAGGATGTGGAGCCGCATGTTACATGTCGAACAAGTGGAATTCTGTTGGAGGAGAGAGTATAGTAGAGGAGTTGATGACATGCCATGTGCTGTTGAAGATTGCAAAGGAGTCTACGACGAAGGCAAAGTGACAGCAGGCAGGAATTTAGCAGCAGCAGCAGAAGACAGTAAAGTCGGTCGACCGGTCCGGTCGACCGACGTGCACAGCGTGCACAGGAATTGGGCGGTCGACCGGCCGGTCGACCCAACACTCTGTCTGCAGAAGACAGAGCTCTCGGGTTTTCTGGGTCGACCGGCCGGTCGACCGGAGCAGCTCTGTCTGCAGGAACCCAGCTCTCGGGTTCTCTGGGTCGACCGTCCGGTCGACCGTAAGAGGGGGTCGGTCGACCGTTCGGTCGACCGACAGTCGGGTCTGGGCTAAAAACTGCTGCTTCGGGAAATTGTGTATTTAAGCCCTAAGTGTAATTTCTAGGGTTTAGTGCCTTGAGAAAGAAAAGCTGCGGACTCTTTTGCATTCAAAGAGATCCAGAGCTATTGTAATCATCTTTCTAATTGAAAACTCTCTCCATAGATTGCCCCGAGGACGTAGGCATTGAGGCCGAACCTCGTTAGATCTGTTGTTTGCGATTGTGTATTCTTCGTGTGATTTGGGTTATTCTTTGTGCTGGAGATTGTGTGATTCTCTGTTGGTTGTTGTCGGTGCGCACAACAAGTGGTATCAGAGCCATCCAGGCTACGCTTGGGATTCTGAGGATTCGAAGGGCTCCAGATCTGATCAGGTGGAGATCGTGTGTCGATCTCAGGTCAGAGGTATTGGTGTTCGAGGAGATCGTGTGTCGATCTCAGGAGGACGCAAGGAGGGCTCGTTGAATCTGTGTTTGGAGTAGATCCGGTGAGAAACTCGATCTAGGGTTTCGAGAGGCAGGTAAAAATCCAATTTTTATCTGAGGAAAGATTTATTCCAATTTGGTTACTCTTCCGCATAAATAGAGAATCAAAAGTAGATCTCAATGGCAGAAGAAACTACTTCCGTTAAAACAATGAATCACTCAAGGATTGAAGTTGTTAAGTTCAATGGAACTAATAATTTCGGAATGTGGAGGTGTGAGGTTATGGATGCACTGAATGCACAGAACCTCGAGGACACTCTCCTATTGGAGAAGAAGAAGATCACTACCACTGATGAAGAGTGGGCGAAGATGAACAGGTCGGCATGTGGCTTGATACGTTCATGTTTGTCACAAGACATCAAATATCTTGTACAACATGAGACGTCAGCGAAGAAACTGTGGAATACCCTTGAGAAGAAGTACCTGACAAAGAGTGTGGAGTCTAGGTTGCAGCTTAAGAGTAAGCTGTATCAGTTCAGGATGCAGAGGGGAAGCACAGTAAACGAGCACATCAATCGATATACGAAGCTTCTTACAGACTTGCTAAATGTGGATGTCACTGTAAGTGAGGAAGACAAGTCAGTCATTCTCCTGAACTCACTCCCACCGGAGGAGTATGAGACATTCACTATGACATTCATAAATAGAAGGCAAACCTTAGTCTATGATGAAGTGTCATCAGCACTGATGAGTTATGAGACAAGGAAGAATGAAAGACATTCTGGTCGGTCTAGTTCATCAGCGGAGGCTTTGGAAGTAAGGGGCAGGAGTTCATCGAGGAAAGGCAAGGAGGTGAGAGGAAGATCGAAGTCTAAGTCGGGCTTCATGGATCTTAAGAAAAATCAGTGCATGTTCTGCAAAGAGATTGGGCACTGGAAGGTTGACTGTCCAAAGTACAAGGGGAAGAAGAAGGAATCAAAGTCTGAGGCAAATCTGACAAGAGTGACAAAGACTGCAAGCGGTAAATCACATGCAGATGGATCAGATTCAGATTCTTCCGTGTTCTCTTTTTCAGTGACTACTCCCATCGTAGGCTACTCGGGGGATAACGAGTGGATCCTGGACACAGGTGCTACATATCATGTATGCCCTAATCGAGATTGGTTTACCAGTCTTGAGAAGTTGGAGGGGTGTTCGGTCGTCATGGGCGATGATCATCCGTGCATCATGGAGGGTGTAGGCACTATTCCGATCAGGATGTTTGATGGGATGGTGAGGGAGCTGAAAGAAGTGAGATATGTACCTCAGCTGAAGAGGAACTTGATCTCAGTAGGAGCTTTGGAATCATTGGGCTTTGGAGTGTCTATTAAGGAGGGAGTCCTTAAAATGACAAAGGGTTCAATGGTGGTGTTGAAGGCTGATCGCCGGAGCAACTTGTATTACTTGAAGGGTAGTACAGTGACAGGACAGGTGGCAGCTTCTACCAGTCAGAAGGAAGATCTAACCCGGCTATGGCACATGAGGCTGGGACATGCAGGGGAGAAATCAATGCAAGCTCTTGTGAGGAAAGGGCTGCTGAAGGGTGCAGAGACCTGCAAATTGGATCTGTGTGAACATTGCATCATCGGCAAGAAGACGAAGGTGAAGTTTGGTACAGCTTCACACTGCACCGAAGGTATTCTTGACTATGTTCACACGGATGTATGGGGACCTACAAAGACTGCATCAATTGGAGGTAACCACTATTTTGTGTCGTTCATTGATGACTATTCTAGGCGCTGTTGGGTGTACACTATGCGACACAAAAGTGAAGTCCTAGAATTGTTCGTGAAGTGGAAGGCTAATCAGGAGAGAAGCACGGGAAGGAAGGTCAAGGTCCTCCGTTCTGACAACGGAGGAGAGTACAAGTCAGATCCTTTCCTACAGCTATGTCTGGATGAGGGCATAGAGAGACACTTCACAGTAAGGGAGACTCCGCAACAAAATGGGGTGGCTGAAAGAATGAACCGGACTTTGCTAGAGAAGGTTCGGTGCATGTTGTCAAATGCAGGACTGCCAAAGAAGTTTTGGGCTGAACCTTTGGGGCATGCATGCCATCTTGTGAACAGGTTGCCGTCGTCTGCAATAGGGGGAAGACTCCTCTGGAAGCTTGGTCAGGAAAACCTGCTGTGGACTATGATGTGCTACGGGTCTTCGGATGTCCAGCCTACTACCACGTCAAAGTAGACAAGTTGGATCCAAGAGCAAAGAAAGGGGTGTTCGTTGGCTTCAAGCGAGGAACCAAGGGGTTCAAGATTTGGGACCAACAGGACAACAAGTTCATAGTCAGCAGGGATGTCACGTTTGATGAGGCTTCGTTGATGAAGCCTACGGTCTCTCAGCAGGTGGAGACCAGCAAGACCAAGGAGCTATTGCAACAGGTGGAGAGTGATGCAGATCCACCATCTCTAGAGGATTCAGTATCAGTGAGAATCATTCCTAAGGTGACACAGGGAGGTGATCAAGTTGCAGAAGAAGATGCTGAAGTTGTTGAAGAGGGTCAGGAGCAGGACATGGATACCGTTCCAGATCCCACTGCAGTTGGAAGACCAAGGAGGAATACTAGGAGACCTGGTTGGCTCACCACCGATATGGTTGTTGCATATGCACTTCCAGTTGTTGAAGAGGCTATTCCATCTACCTTCAGAGAAGCTGAGATCAGTTCAGAAGCAGAGATGTGGAAAGAGGCCATGAATGAAGAGATGCAATCTCTTTATAAGAACAACACATGGGAACTTACCAAGTTGCCCAAGGGGAAGAAGGCCATAGGGTGCAAGTGGGTATTCGCTAAGAAGCAAGGATCTTTTCAAGAAGATACAGTGCGCTACAAGGCAAGGTTGGTGGCTAAAGGCTACGCTCAGAGAGAAGGGATCGACTACAACGAGGTGTTCTCCCCAGTTGTTAAACACTCGTCTATTCGGATCCTATTGGCCTTGGTGGCGCAGAATGAGTTGGACCTTGACCAACTTGATGTCAAGACCGCCTTTCTCCACGGCGATCTTGAGGAGGAGATCTATATGACTCAGCCCACAGGTTACAAAGCTGCAGGAAAAGAAGAGTTGGTATGTAAGCTGAAGAAATCGCTGTATGGTTTGAAACAGTCTCCTAGACAGTGGTACAAGCGATTTGACAGCTTCATCAGGAAGAAGAAGTACACACGAAGCCATTTTGATCCATGTGTGTACTACAACAAGTTACCTTCAGGTGAATATATCTATCTACTTCTTTATGTAGATGATATGCTGATTGCTTCTAGGTCGAGATCTGCTATTGATTCTCTGAAGAAGATGTTATCGTCAGAGTTCGAGATGAAGGACCTGGGGGAAGCAAGGAAAGTATTGGGCATGGAGATCACAAGAGACAGGAAAGCTGGCAGGATCAGTTTGACTCAGAAGGGCTATCTGGAGAAGGTACTGCAGAGGTTTAATATTGGGAAGGATACTAAATCTGTTAGTACACCAATGGCGCCGCACTTCAAATTGTCAGCGAAGATGTCTCCAAGGAGTGTTCAAGAGCGTGAGCATATGTCTCATGTTCCATATGCCAATGCGGTGGGTAGCTTGATGTATGCAATGGTGTGTACGAGGCCAGATCTATCACAGGCAGTCTCCATGGTGAGTAGATACATGCATGATCCTGGACAGGGTCATTGGGAAGCTGTGAAATGGATTCTGAGGTACATCAAGGGAACTATTGATGTAGGCCTAATGTTCGAGAAGGACGACACCGGAAAGCAAGAGTGCATAGGGTATGTTGATTCAGACTATGCAGGTGACCTTGACAAACGCCGGTCAACGACGGGATATGTCTTCACATTCTCGCAGGCACCGGTGAGTTGGCGCTCCACACTTCAGTCTACCGTCGCGTTGTCGACCACAGAGGCAGAATATATGGCTATGACAGAGGCCATGAAGGAGGCAATCTGGCTTCAAGGATTGCTTGATGACTTGGGCGTGGAACAGGATATTTTGAAGATAAACTGTGACAGCATGAGTGCCATTTACTTGGCAAGGAACCAGGTCTATCATGCAAGGACGAAGCACATCGATGTCAGGTATCACTTTGTTCGGGAGATTCTGGAAGAAGGTGACATTGACTTGTTGAAGATTCACACTTCGGAGAATCCGACCGATATGCTTACAAAGGTGGTGTCGGGAGTAAAGTTTGCACACTGCAAAGACTTGCTTCATATCCTTCAGGTGAATTGAGCTTGCTGAAGCTCATTTGGGTGAACTACGGACGGCTTGATCCCTTGGGCAAGGGGTACGTAGGCAACCGGGGTGGTACAGCCGCTATCGAGTCGGTGTTCGGCTCAGATTTGGTAATCTTCACCGAGGTGGAGAATTGTTGGAGGAGAGAGTATAGTAGAGGAGTTGATGACATGCCAGGTGCTGTTGAAGATTGCAAAGGAGTCTACGACGAAAGGCAAAGGGACAGCAGGCAGGAATTTAGCAGCAGCAGCAGAAGACAGTAAAGTCGGTCGACCGGTCCGGTCGACCGACATGCACAGCGTGCACAGGAATTGGGCGGTCGACCGGCCGGTCGACCGCAACACTCTGTCTGCAGAAGACAGAGCTCTCGGGTTTTCTGGGTCGACCGGCCGGTCGACCGGAGCAGCTCTGTCTGCAGGAACCCAGCTCTCGGGTTCTCTGGGTCGACCGTCCGGTCGATCGTAAGAGGGGGTCGGTCGACCGACAGTCGGGTCTGGGCTAAAAACTGCTGCTTCGGGAAATTGTGTATTTAAGCCCTAAGTGTAATTTCTAGGGTTTAGTGCCTTGAGAAAGAAAAGCTGCGGACTCTTTTGCATTCAAAGAGATCCAGAGCTATTGTAATCATCTTTCTAATTGAAAACTCTCTCCATAGATTGCCCCGAGGACGTAGGCATTGAGGCCGAACCTCGTTAGATCTGTTGTTTGCGATTGTGTGTTCTTCGTGTGATTTGGGTTGTTCTTTGTGCTGGAGATTGTGTGATTCTCTGTTGGTTGTTGTCGGTGCGCACAACAAATTCTTCTCCTTGGGGAGTTTGGGTTGAATTGAGGTTGTTTTGTTATAAGTTCTTTATTGCTCTCGGCCTCTTGATTTTTGCCGCTCAGATTTTAATCCTGCTGTAAAATTATTCTCTGAGAAGAGTTTCATGCTTGTTTGAATATTTTCATTAAACATTTTTTAATAAAACGAGAGAGGCACAAATAGCCTCACCATTTTTTTTCTAAAAGAAAAAGTTCTTTATTGCTTTTTGTTTTCAGGTTCTTTTTCTTTCTCTCAAAAAAAAAAAAAAAGAATTTCAGTTTCTAAAGGTTAGTTATTTCCCCTCTCTTTTTTTTTCTTTTTTAAGATATTTTTTCTTTTTTTTATAAACCTACGATATTTATGGTTTTAACGGAAAAGAGATCACAGAAGGAGAAAGGGCTATAAAGCCACAAAGGCACGGAGCCACGGAGTAATTCGGAGAAAAGAAGCTACTGTGAAACAATAATGTTCCATTAAAAAACGAAGCTCTGATGATGGAACTGTTTTTTCCCTGCGTTTATTTTGCCGCAAACAAAAAGAAAGAACTGTGGAAATTAAATTTTGCCGCCCATGACCCCTCCCTATATGAAAATGAAGTTTTATACTGCGTAAGCTAGTCTCAATTCGTAATACACTCGTGGTGTAAGTGAGCAGACCTTGGTTGAGTTCGACTCGTTTATTAATTGAGTGAGTCACAAGTAAGCTAATTCAATAACTAGTCGAACATGAATTGTTAGCGAACAATTTGTTTATTTGATAATTCTTGATGTTAAGCTTTTGATATTGATACGAAGAGCTTCCAAGGCTTCTTTACAGAACAAGAGATTCTTACAATTTAAATTTTCTTTTGAAAACTCTCTTATATTTTATTATATATATAAGTAACTCATATTATACTAAGGTAGAAAAAATATTTGCCTAATATATGTCAGTACCAAATATGCAGCTTATTTGAATGGAAACACAAGGAAGTAGTCTTATTAACTAAATTTAGTTTATTCGACTTTTGTGTTATTTATGAAAAGAATTCTAATTCATCAAAAAATAATTTTTAACATGTAAAATTAGATCAATTATATTAAAATTTTTATTAATATATAATGTCATAAAATATTATAAGATTTAACTAGTAATTAGCAAGATTTAAATAAATTAATAATAATCAAACATTAATATTAATACATTATGTGATCGTAACATTCCGTTATGGCTGAAGGGAAAACTTTATCGGGCTGCTATTAAACCAGCTTTATTATATGGCACAGAATGTTGGGTTATAAAGAGATATCATGCCTAGAAGATGAGTGTAGCAGAAATGCATATGTTTCGTTGGATGTATGGTAACACGCAGAGAGATAAAGTGAGAAATGAGGATTTTCGTACTAAGATAGGTATAGTCTCTATAGAAGAGAAGATGAGAGAAAAACTGCCTACGATGATTTAGTCATGTGCGACGTAGAACTACAGATGAGTCAGTCCGGCGAGTAGAGCATATCAATTTAGGATAAGTTAAAAATGCGCAGGGAAGACCGAAGAAAACGTGGATGGAGGTAATAAGACAAGATATAGAGGTTAAAGATCTTAATGAAGGCATATTGCTCGATAGGGATGAGTGGAGAAAGCTGATCCATGTGCCCGATCCGGCGTAATTCTCTTTGGTTCATGTAGCCTATCCCAAATACTTGGACAAATGGCTTAGTTGTTGTGGTATTTGGAAGATAAGTTGTAATATTAGTTACTCGTAAAATTAGTTACTAATAATTATTAATTATTAATTATTAAATAATCCATGTAGTGGGAGGGAGCTAGGGAAGGGGGGGGAGAGGAAAAAAAGTTCAGCTCTAATTGATGGTTCTCGTGAAAAAACTAGATCAATTTTAAAGAGTAGAACATTTTCTTTTCTATATAAAGAAATTAAAAGATAGAACATTTTTTTTTTCTAGTTCCAGTTCTAGTTCTAGTTATGACTTTCACTTAAAAAAAAATCCAATTAAGATTCTAATTGACTAACACTTAAAAAAAAAAAAAAAAAAATCCAGTTCCCGTTACAATTAAAAGTTTCAATTGACTAATATTTTAAATATTTTTTTTATAAAATGTTTTAATTCTCAAAAAAATTCTAGTTAACTAACTCCCCCTTCCTTAGAGAGAGGGGATCCAATTCAAAGCATGAATTCTGAATTAGATGAAACACGAAGTGGATAGAAATCTCACTCTAACATGTTAGGATCCAACTTGATAAAACACAAGGAAACCATAAGACTTAATCAAAATCGCGCAAAGCGAGATTTTGTTCCGTGACTCCTTCACAAACTCTGTCCGTCCATCCGTCTTTTTCAGCGAGCGAGAGAGAGAGAGAGAGAGCATAGTGACCTGCGCCTCTACCAACCGTCACCGCCCCATCGATGTCGAGGCCTTCCTCTCTCTCCTCCCCGTTCTTCTTCATCCTCCTCAACCATCTTTCAGCAAACAAAAATCCCTAACACCACCTGCTTCTTCCAGGCAAAATCCCTCTCCACTCCATCTTCCTTCTCCTCCTTCCGGCCATCGCCATCGACATTCAACTCGACTTCCGCAGCTTTCACGATAAACTAGTGAATATCTTCTTAACCTTGAGTTACATTGTTGCGGTTTCAAAAGAAAAGAGAAATACTTGGCATACTTGTTTTTTACCCATTTGTATATCTGCTCATTAGATGAGTCTCACACAAGGCCCCAGCGGTTGTCCATCCAGATGACCTGGGTCGTTTAGAGCACAATACTTCTCACGGTCACTAGTTCAAACACCTCCTCACTGACATTTCTTCTCTCCCATCGTGGCCATGGTCAAGCCCCTGATTTCCTTCTCGGAGGTCGCTGGTGAATCCCATCCGCTGGTAAATTAACTAGCAAAATAAAATAGGCTTACATAAACTCATTATTACTATATGCATGATTGCTTACTATATTTGTCTCTCAAATCGACATGTGAATAAGTTGAATGCAACTAATGGAGTAAACTGTCATAGACCTGACCCGATTCGGATCCACTAAAGACCTCACCCAGCTTTTACCCGCTCCCAAAATTTATCAGAGCCTAGGTTCACACCTGGTGTGGGTAACCACCTGGGTTAATACGCGGGCTCTTACCAACAGTACAATTAGATTTAGATTCAAACCTATCTGTATCTGAATTTAGGGATTCCAGCAACGAGTACAAGAATACCATTTCCTTGACAATGTACTCTTCGACTCTTGTTTATTCCTTCATTCCTGATATTAAACAGAATCATTTGATTCCCTTCTCGCTTTTTCTTCATCATATCACTTTCAATCCTTCATCCTTAGTTCACTACAATACTTTTCCATCCCGAGTTCCTTAGAGATATCAGAGTGCGCAGCGGAAGGGTCGTGGACCCGTAACATTTCGGCTTTGGGGTTGAAAATATTGATCTCCCTCCTGATTTGAAATTTCGAGGACGAAATTTTTTGTAAGGTGGGGAGAAATGTAACCCCCTGATCCCTGATGTACGTATCACAGTATCAGTACGCGATACGACGTATAATATTGATTTGACCTTTCTACTAGTTAGATTGAGCTGATTTTAATTTCAAATATTATTTTCTAATATTTTAGAGTTTTCAGGATTTTTTAGAATTTTTCTGGATTATTTTGGAAAATCTCCGTAGTCGGTGTCGACCGATACTGATAATTGGCTCTACGATTTTATTTCACAAATGGAGTTGTATTGGTAGAATCTGCTTTCACCATGTGTCTTAGAATCGTATTATTTACGTTAGGATATTTTTGGAGATTTTTCTAAATTTATCGAAAAACCGGCCAAACCGGTATCACCCTATATCGGCGAGACACTCCGAGATTTTTAATTTGTAAATCAAATTGAATTTCTTCAAACCGTTTTCATATTACGTCTCAGAATAATATTTTCTATTTTCTGTGATTTTTGGGCACCGTACGGAGTTAGTCGAATTTTGGGCCGAATTAAATAATATTATTTTAATTCTTTTAAATTCTTTTCTTTTTCTTTTCTTTTCCTTTCTCTTCTTATCTTCTCTGGCTTTTTCCAGCGACTTCCCCCACCGCCTAAACCCATTTCCACCGCCTCTCCCTCCTATAAACATCTCTCTCTAAATCTCTCTCTAAACCACTCTCTCTTTAATTCCCTAAACTCTCTCTCTCTCTCTCTCTCTCTCCAAACACACTCTCTCTCTCTAATCTCTCTCCCTCTGTGCGACCCCACAAGGGGGCTGATACGTTGCCAGCGGCCCGGCTAGGCCGCAGGCGCCGGCGGCCACGCCCCAGCTCGGTCGGCGCCACCGCTGCCACCCTTCTCCTCTTCTTTTCCTTCTTTTTCTTTTCTTCTTTTTCTTCTTCTTCTTCTTCTTCTTCACAGGGTTCCTCTCTCTCTCTCTCTCTCTCTCTCTCTCTCTCTCTCCCTCCCTCTCTCTCTCTCACTCTCACTCTCTCTCTCTCTCGGGCTCAACCGCCGCCGGCGGGCTGCCTCGCCGGCCAAGGGGGCCGGTCAGCCAAGGCCTGCGCAGCAGCAGCACTGCTGCTGCTGCTGCTTCTTCCTCCTCTAGTGGGTTCGGGTAAGAACCCGAACCCCTTAAACCCTATTGGGGTTGTTTGGAAACCCAAAACCCGTTACCCAATAAACCCCCAAACCCGTTAACCTATTTTCCTATAAGTTAATTGGGGTTGGGTTTGGATCTAAACCCGACCCGTTAACAGCCCGAACCCGCTCCGAAACCCAATAAAGGTAAAAGTACAGAAAACCCCTTTCTTCTTTTTATTAATTGCATTTAAAATCTTGTTATTATAGATTTAACCCATTTTGATGATTTTTAGCGTTCGGGCGATATCTGGAGCATCCGGACTCCGATTCGGACGATTCTGAATCCGTTGCGATCGTGGGAAAGAGAGCGACCTCCCCATGGCTAGTTTGTGAGTGTTTTTCTTTTATAAATTATATTTTTATCATGTCTAGTAAAAGTGATTATTGCTTAATTATCGGTAAATCATTAAAATTATTGTTTATTAAAAATGTCCTAATCTTGATAATTATTGTTTCCTACAAATGTCATTGTGGGGACATCCCTGTAATTTCAACATAGAGATAGAGAGTTCCTGAGTTAGTATACCATGTATAGGTATATCTGGATGATTGGTTAGTTAACGAAATTAACGTGATAATTAAAATAGATCATTAGTTTAATACCTTGATGGTACCATCGTAGTCATAAGATAGGGACCATTAGTGTAGCTGTATTTGACACACGAGTAGATGATATAACCATAGAACACTGGACACGATAGTTTACATCCATTATATTGCATATTCATGTGTTAGACGGGACACTGTGATCTCCTGCATATTCACCATGACTTACATATCCTTTCACCCGGGACCCTGTGATCACATGTACAGGTATCACCATTGCACAGATGCTATGACACGTCACACCAGTCGTCCGTATTCATGTGCGCCACTTCACAGAATACCATCATGTCATATTTTTGTGATCATCGTTACATGGATTCTTGGCATATTACTGTTACACATGCATGTCTGGTTTCTTTATTCTGGTCATATGGATTCCCGTTCATATTATGTCATACGGATTCTCGTTCATATTACATGTATTATTGTTCCATGTTACCGTATTCATGTTCTATGATTGTTTCCTGTTACTGATATGGATATTACCGTTACTGGACATGAGAGCTGTTGATATGCGATATGTGGAATCCCACATCTATTGTTCTCGTTTCCCGTTATATTATTCTCGTTTCTCGTTATATTGTTCTATGCTATCAATAGAGCTCAGGTCCTGTTATTATGTTACCGTATCATGTACTGTACTTATTCTTGTTACGTTATATACTTGGCATATCAGATCATAAAACTAACTTGGGTATGGGGGAGACTTGACGGTTGATTAGATCTTATCGGGTGATGTACTGGATCCATATTGTTCTCCCACTGCAGGGGACGGTAGTGCTACCTACCAATTGCTCCATGAGATCTTGTTACTTGTTTCATGCTCCCCTCTTAGCGGAGGGCCCTGGTCTCAGCAGCCAAGGGTTTGTTTAAGGCCGTGATCCCGGGTATGCACGGGATACATCTACCCGATAAGAGCTCCTCGACCACGGGTTTCCAATTAACATAATAAAACAGTATACACAATAGTGATGTCAGGAACACTTGTTATTTGGTCACTCTCTCGTTTGGATAATGGTACCCGTAGGCCATGTTCGGATGGGTTCGACTGGAGTGCGGGCTCCAGTATGAACTGCCAGTGGTATGGGACACTGGAAGAGATTGATTATAATACCAGGTGGTACTGATTGCTACTATTGTATAAATAACATGACTTGCCTGATACATGTATTCTATTGTTTAGTTGTACATGTTCTTGTACCTGATCATTTTGCCGTTATCATGTTACCTGTATATGTTGTTACCTAACATGTTTCATGCTATACATTCTGTGGTGGCATCCTACTCGTGTACATGTATAATCTGCATTGCATATATTCTGTCTCCTGTATTCCGTGCAGACATCATTACTGTATATGCACAACACAATATTGTGGTTATATTACACATGCCCACCTGCACATTCATATTGCTTATGCCCACCTGTATGTTCACTTCTATCACGTCTCCACTAGCATGTTCATTTATTACGTCACCACTAGACAATATTATTTATGATATAAACTGGATACGACCATAGACCTGACCTGATGATAACCGGCTAAGTAGTGATTGTATTAAACGATGACCTACTTATATATTTTTACTGCTTACATGTTTATATATTTCTACTGCTTCTTATATACTTATTCTTTAGTATCACTATTACAACATCATGTATTATATATTAGTATCGTGTTTGTATTACTATAATATCTATTACTACCTCCTCCTTCATTTTACCACTCACTAGGTCGCTTTCTGACGACCCTGGGTTTGCGTGCCCAGGTTAGAGATCCGAGTTATCGTTCGGGCAGCTAGTTCATTGGATTCACATAGAAGACTTTACCATCGGGATTCCTTCATAGGTATCTAAGTGCTTTGTTCCTGTTATCTCCTTTATTCCTGTATTTCTATCTGTTATGATCACTAACCCCTTTCTGCAGGTATTCTTGTACTTATTTCCTACTGGAACTCTTGTGTATATGGAGGCCCTGTCCTGTACTGAGGCTTAATGTACTCGTGAGTGTGTTTTCACCTCGCGTATGTACGTCGCCATAACGTCCCCGTACCTGCGGGATCGGGGCGTTACAAAATTGATCGGATCTGGGTCTAATTCACAGAATCAAAGCCCAGAAGGTTCGGGTTCCATTCTCGAGTTTATGCCTTGTAACGCCCCGATCCCGCGGGTATGGGGACGTTATGACGACGTACATACGTAAGGCGAAAATACCCTGACGTACGTACGCTAAGCCTCAGTACAGAAAATAGCCTCCATATATACAAGAGTTCTATCATTAAATAAGTATAAGAATACCTGCAGAAAGAGGTTAGTGATCATGATAAATATGAAAAACATAGATAGATAAGAAAATGAAAACAAATAATAAAGATACTAATGAATACGAAAGAGTGGCAGTCTCGAGATCATATTTCAAAATTTCTCAGGTGCTACGAAATCCCGGATCTCCAACCTGGGCATGCAAACTCAGGATCGTCAGAAAGCGACTTAGTGAGTGATAAAATGAAGGAAGCAGTAATATGTACTATAGTAATACAAGCACGATAATAATATATAATACATGTTTATGTATCAGTGATACTATATAATAAGAATTTAAGAATCAGTAGAATTATAAAAATGTCATATTTTAATACCATCACTACCTAGCATATTATCATCGGGTCATGTCTACAGTAGTATCCAGTTTTATGTAATAAATAATGTTGTATACTAGTGATGTGATAGAAATGAACATGCAGATGTGCAGTATGCAACATAACCTTACTATTGTGTTGTGCATATACAATAATGATATCTGCAAGGTATACATAAAGCAGCATATATGCAATGCAGAGTATATGTGTTCATGAATAGCGTGTTACCACATGGAGTGTAACAAATATAAGAAAGTGTAATAAGGTATACATGTGACATGATTGTGGATAACATGTCAGAAATAGTAACAAATATAAAGGGACAATAATATACATGTCTCGAGCACGTCATGTGGTTTATACAATAATAACAATCAGTACCACCTGGCATTTTAATAAATCTCCTCCATTGTCCCATACCACTGACAGTTCATACTGGAGCCCACACTCTGGTCGAACCCATCCGGACATGGCATACATGTACCATTATCCAAACGAGAGAGTGACCAAATAGCAAGCATTCCTGATGTCACTATTGGTTCTACCGTTTTATTATGTTACTTGGAAACCCAATGGTCAAGGAGCTCTTATCAGGTAGGTGTATCCCGTGCATACCCGGGATCACGGCCTTAAATGGACCCCTGGCTGCTGAGACCAGGGCCATCCGCTAAGAGGGGAGCAGGAAAGGGGAAACGGGAGCTCATGGAGTTATATACAATCGGTAGCCAGCACTACCATCCACTACAGTGGGATAAATATGGATTCAGTACATCCACCCGATAAGATCTAATCAACCGTCAAGTCTCCCTCATCCCAAGTTATCTTTATTATATTTAAAGTACACAACGTAGCAAGAACAAGTACAGTGCATGATATATGTAATATAATAACAGGACCTGAGCTCTGTTGATAGCACAAAACAAGATCACGGGAAATGAAAAACAATAGATGTAGGATTCCGCGCATCGCATTTCAACAGCTCACGTATCCAGTAACGAGAATATCAATACCAGGACCGGAATATAATTGTGTAACAGGAATACGGGAATATCCATGTAGTAATAATATAAACTATGATCCGTGCAACAAGAATACATAGACAACCAATGTATGTAGACCGATGAGTCTATATAACAGTGGTGTGAGAACATAAAGTAACTGTGCACAAAGTATCCATATAGCGGTATCCAGTGCAATAGCATATCAGTGGTTCACGAACATACAGTAAAAGTGTTGTGAATCTCAGTATTTATGTAATAGCGCGACATGTACATAGAATAACATGAAATAACAGTCTCTAGTGTAACGGGAATTTACATGACATATTATGTTCCGTGTTTTAGATTGTCCGTGGGACCGTGATACTAGCACATGAAATAACGGTGTCGCGTAATTCATGTATCAGTGATAGTGTATATTATGTTAACATATCCTTGTGTCAGTGTACATGTCATAATATCTGTGAATTGGGATAGATGTACATGAAATGACCGTGTCCAGTGTATCGGTGTTTCGATAACGGTGACAGTGTTAGGTTGCAATACATCAACTTATATCAGTATTTATTACATTATTATAGTTATGTTCGATATCATAAGTCTATATGAGTTTCTATTTTCAAACTCTTCACAACTATCTTACTATTAATAGTTTCGCATTATATAATATATTTATCATTAATCCAATAATCACGTATGAAGAATATATATAAATCTAGAAACAAGAAGTCACAAAACATGAGAAAATATAATTTATAAAAGAAAAGCACTCACTCAGATACGTACATCAAGAATCAGGGGTTACACGCGTAGCCACTGAATGCCATTATTTAAACCCAAAGAAGTGATAAGTAGCTCAAAAAAATAAGTTAAGATTTTCTTAAACAGTTTTACCCTCTAATAAAAAGACTAAATATAAAATTATTTTTTCAAATATTATAACTTTACCACAATAAATAGTTAGTTTACCCACATAATTAGTAAGTATAACTAACCTTTATAACCTTAATTCTTCTTACACTTTAAAACTCTCTCTATTATTCAACTCATAGACCTTAAAATTTTAGACTCGTCCCCAAAAAGAAAAAATTGTCAGACTGTAATAATCTTTAGTCAATATATTTCTCATTAATTTAGAGCCAATGATAAGTTTAGTCACTCGAACTATTAATTGTTGGGTATCCTGCTTAACAAGAATCAATCTGACAACTAATCAAGATCACTGAGATATCAACAATCTAATTGGCCAGGTCGGCAAATATCAGGTGGGAGGTTTTCCGTTCAATAGAACGTTCCTTAATTTAAGAACCACCTTTCAATTTCCTTCCTTGGTTTAAGCACCAATTAGACTGAATCCAAGTCAGTCTCGATATACTGTAAAGTATATCCCCTGTATAAAGGACTTAATTCACTTATACAATATCACTTAGACTGAATCTAAGTCAATCTCGATATACTGTAAAGTATATCCCCTGTATAAAGGACTTAATCCACTTAAACAGTATTTGAAGTAAGGTACGGTTAGAGCGAATCTCCTTAAGACAATTACGTCCCCCGCACCGGTGCTAACGGGATAATGGACTCTGGTCTCCCAAGATACAACACTTCTTCACGGTATTTGGATAGCACTACCAAATCACCGTACGGTCGAACCGTAGTCAACCAGTACCTACACAGGATTAGCAAAGCAGCGGTATAATGACAAATTTTAAATGAATATTTGTCTTACTCTTTTGGAGGAACACCCACTGTTAAGGATGTAGGAAGGTTGAAGAATTTGGCAGAATCTCCTTTAGGAAGTCGCTTCGGATTCCAACTTTACGCTGGAAATCGCGGATTCCACTTCAGGCTGGAAGCGCAATTCAGAACGTTGGAAGAACAGTTCAGAACTTTAAATAGAGAGAGAGAGATAGAGAGTTAATTCTCTGTTGGTGTGTTGTTAATTGAGAACCAGGAGGGCTTTATATAGTTTTCCAGGAGTAGGCCAACAGGTTGAACCCAAACCAAAAGCTGCAACCTTTGGTCCAGCCGTGTCTGTTGGCAGTCCAACAGTCGCAACCGTTGACGCGGAGCGGACTGTTTGGCAGTCCAACAGGTGCGTAACCTTTGGCAGTCCAACAGGTGCGCAACTGTTGGCAATCCAACAGGTTTGCAACAGGAGCGGGACCTTGGTTCAAAAAGAACCAGGCCAGGTAGGGAACTCAGACTCAGATCTGAACCCGAGTCCAGTAGACCCAGACCCAGACCCACCCAGACCCGGACCCAGACCCAGACCCGTGCCCGACCCCGGCGCCGGCCGGCCGCCGCCGCCGCCGCCAGCAGCGCGGCGCGCGTGCGCGCACGTATGTACGTGCATAGTTCCCTCCTTTTCGTGCGCGAAAACTCCAAGTACCCAAAGGGCACACCCTTGTTCTCAATTTTCTCTATTTATACTACACAAGCTTCCATCCCACGGCCAATGTGGGACTAAATGCTTGTAGCAACCTTTAGTCCCATTTGGCTTTGAATTAGGCAATCTTTGGACTTGAATATCTCATTCATTCAAAGTCGGAATTGAACATGTGAATATACCACGTTCATCACAAATGGAAGGAGAATACACTCCAACCATCATCCGGTTGATTTGATCAACGGTTCTCGCCATAATTCAACTTGAAGATTCCCTTTATATTCTTCAATTCCAGCAATCCCCCACAATGAATGGAGATTCAAGGAAATGACACACAAAGAGACTGACTCTATTGTGTAAGGTACTTTAGAAAAGAAACTGCATAAGGATAGGTGAACTAGGTCTTGAACCTTCCATAGCGAAAGTTTTATCGGACTTACTGGCTAATCAGTGAACTAGGTCTTGAACTGTTAGCCGTTAGTGTAAGTCAAGTCAACAAGCTTCACACAGTGACTTTCCAAATCAACTTTGGTTCTCTGTTGTGTCCGTTTTGGCCCTGGACATTCTTGGTTTCAGAGAGTATCTTTAGGGAATAACAGCCTCCATAGAGATTCCCAAAGAGCCGACCCAACTCTATACTCACATAGGTGATGGACCTATTAAGAGTAGTCTACTCTACTCCACTTGTTTAGTAACAAGATATAGGCATCATTAAAAGCGTTAAGCTTATCCTTAATCCACTTGTAGAAAAGCACTTATGTGCACCTTAGGAATGGATTGGAGTCAAGCTCCCAAGTGCTTACTTGCTGAGTCAATCATAACTAGTTTTTTCTCTTGAACTTAGTCCGTGGGATCTCCAGTCGCTAAGTGAGGTTTCCATTAAGCTGACTCGGTAAGGTTAGACTTTTAGACCCATTCCCCTCGATGCGCAGTTTATACGCTCTCAACTTAAACCTTTAGTAAGCGGATCCGCTAAATTATCCTTTGACGATACAAAGTCAATAGAGATAATTCCATTTGAGAGCAACTGCTTCACGGTATTATGTCTACGACGAATATGTCTAGACTTACCGTTGTATAAAACATTTTGTGCCCTAGATATAGCTGCTTGATTATCGCAGTGTATACATATAGCGGGCACTGGCTTTTGCCATAATGGTATATCTTCTAAGAATTGTCGAAGCCATTCTGCTTCTTCTCCAGCCTTATCTAAGGCTATGAATTCCGATTCCATAGTGGAACGGGCAATACATGTTTGCTTAGAAGATTTCCATGATACCGCTGCTCCTACTAGAGTAAATACGTATCCGCTAGTTGATTTTGATTCCTCAGAATCTGCAATCCAATTAGCATCACTGTATCCTTCCAGTACAGGAGGATACTTTCCATATCTCAAGGCATATTCCTTGGTATGTGATACGTAACCCAATACTCGTAGTAGAGCGGTCCAATGTAGATCACTAGGATTACTAGTGTATCTACTTAACTTGCTTACAGCGTAAGCAATATCGGGTCTAGTGCAATTCATTAAATACATTAGACTTCCGATAATCTGAGAATACTCCAACTGGCGTATTTCAGTTCCTGTATTCTTATGAAGGTGGATGTGTGGGAGAAAAGGATTTGTATTCTCTTTATCCCATGATTCTTGAATCTTTCTATCATCTTATCCACGTAGTGAGATTGAGATAGACTGATTCCATCTGGTGTTCTAGTAATTTTAATTCCTAAAATTACATCAGCAACCCCCAGATCCTTCATATCAAAACTGTTGGATAACATTCTTTTAGTGGACTTAATAATTTCAATATTAGTCCCAAGTATCAACATGTCGTCTACATAAAGACAAATAATGATACATGCATCTCCAACTGTTTTCGTGTAAACACACTTATCGCATTCATTGATAGTGAATCCATCTTTGATCATGACACTATCAAATTTCTCATGCCATTGTTTTGGAGCCTGCTTTAAACCATATAAGAATTTTACCAATTTACACACCTTGTGTTCTTGGCCCTTGACTTTAAATCCTTCAGGTTGCTCCATATATATCTCTTCACTTAATTCACCATTTAAGAATGCAGTCTTGACATCCATTTGATGGATATCTAAGTTGTGTAATACTGCAATCGCAATCAACATCCTATGGACGTTATTCTTGTTACTGGTGAATAAGTATCGAAGTAGTCAAGTCCTTCTTTTTGTCGATAACCCTTGGCTACTAATCTAGCCTTGTACTTATCGATAGATCCATCGGGTTTTAATTTTCGTTTGAAAATCCACTTACACCCAATTGGTTTACTTCCAGGAGGCAAGTTTACCAATTCCCAAGTATGATTACTTAGTATGGATTCTATTTCGCTATTTATACCTTCTTTCCACATTTGTACTTCTGGGGTTGACATAGCCTCTTTAAATGTTTGAGGCTCGCTCTCAATAGCGTATGCTATGAAATCTGGACCAAAAGATTTTGAGATTCTAGATCTCTGACTTCTTCTTGGTTCAATTCCCGCATTAACAGTCGGTTCCTCGGGGCTTTCGTCCCTGAACGCCATCTTGTGTGTTCTTTTCCCAGAAGTCTTATCTGCTTCCCGTTTGTACGGAAAGATGTCTTCAAAGAACACAGCATCTCGAGATTCGATAATCATGTTTACATGAATATCTGGTATTTCTGATTTATGAACCAGAAATCTGTAGGCACTACTATTCAAGGCATAGCCTATGAATACGCAGTCCATAGTTTTTGCTCCCAACTTAGTCTTTTTAGGTAATGGAGCTAGCACTTTTGCAAGGCACCCCCACATTTTGAGGTAATGGTAGGAAGGTGTCCTTCCATGCCATAACTCGAATGGTATAAGACCAAGTTTCTTGTAGGGTACTCTATTTAGAATATAATTTGCAGTTAATAGAGCTTCCCCCCACAAGTTCTGCGGAGCTCCAGAACTTACGAGCATGGAATTAACCATCTCCTTCAAAGTTCTGTTCTTCCGTTCAGTAATTCCATTTTGCTGAGGAGTATATGGTGCTGTTGTTTGATGTATTATACCAAAACTAGCACATAACTCACTAAAATCATTTGATTCATATTCTCCGCCTCTATCGGATTTTAGAATCTTGATTTTCTTGTTGAGTTGATTCTCAACTTCGGCTTTATATGTTGTAAACATATTTATTGCCTCATCCTTACTGTTTAAAAGATACACATAACAGTATCTTGTACAGTCATCAATAAAAGTAATAAAATACTTTTTACCGCCTCTAGTTGGCATAAACTTCAAGTCACATAGATCGATATGAATTAACCCTAAAGGTTCTGTATTTCGATCTATTGAGTGAAATGAATTTTTAGGCAACTTGGCCTCAACACAAACCTCACACTTGCGAATTTCTTCCAAGTTGAGTTTAGGAATGTATCCCAGATTAGACAAGTTTTTCAAAGACTTGTAATTTACATGCCCTAATCTAGCATGCCACAAAATAGGAGACTCAAGCAAATAAACAGAAGAATTTCCTTTATTTATTAGCTTCGGGTACAAATACACGGACTTTTTATCTACCACTGCAACATTGGCTTTAAAAAGTCCATCAACAAGATAGCCCTTACCCACATACATCCCTCCCTTAGTAAGTACAAATTTGTCAGATTCAAATACCATTCTAAATCCCTTCTTACTAAGTATTGATCCGGAGATCAAATTCTTGCGGATGTCTGGAACATGAAGCACATCGTTAAGAGTAAGCTCTTTCCCCGATGTCCACTTCAGGATGACCTTGCCCTTTCCTTCAACCTTTGAGGAAGCTGAATTACCCATGAATAGCTGCTCATCTTGCTCTAGCCTTTGATATTCTGAGAATAACAATTTCTCTGAGCAGATGTGCCGAGTATGTAATACCCCGTTCCCGGAATACGTACTTAGTTGCGTATTCAGATTTTCCAATCGTATTTTTTCGATTTGTTTCCTGTATTTGTTTTGCTTTATGAATTCCTTATATGATTGTTTTGTCTTAGATTTGGATTCGTGGACTCGGAGTCAGTCCCAGTCCGAACCAGGAACTCGATTATAGTATATTATTCGATTTGGTCTTTCCGGTGATTAGATTTGACCGATTTTAGTTTTAAATATCATTTCCCAATATTATATATTTTCTATGATTTTCTAGATTTTTCTGGAATTAAAATGAATTTCTTCAAAACCGGTGTCGGCCAGTGCCGCTGACCGATTCCTGGATTTTTAATTCTTAAACGGTTTGGAATTTCTAAATGATTCTTTAGACATTATTCCTTAGAATCATATTTTCTACCTACATTCTTTTTCTGAGGATTTTTGGATTTTATGAAAACTCCAACGGAGTCGGTAAATTATTGATTCCGGGATTTTTAGTTTTAAAACTATAAAGTATTTCTAAAACGGATTTCACTATGTTTCTTAATATAATATTCTTGATTTTTGATATTTATTTCGGGTCGTTCCGAGATACTTGATTTCGGGACGCATCCGGTATTTTCCCGAAAGATTTCCGCATCCATGACTTAAACCCAGGAATCCGCCACTTTCATTATTTTCATTTTCCTTTCCAAGAAAATATCTTCTCTTTCCAATTCCTTTTCCTCTCCTAATTTCTTTATTTCCTTTAGCTTCCTCCATAAGCTTTCATTTTCATCCACACACTTCCTTTAATTCTCCACCACACAATATCTCCACCTCACCACCTTCCACCATCTTCTTCTCCACCTCACCCCTCACCATGGCAAGCCCCTATTGGCCAAGAGAACCACCTCATCCTCCACTTTGCAAATAAGCCCCTCCCTTTTTATTATTTGCAACTCCTTCACAAATTCCAAAACCTATAAATACCCTTCCTTTTCCATTTCAATTCCTTTTTCTCTCTTCATCACTTCACCAAGATATTAGCCTCCACCTAAACTCCTCCTCATCTCTTCACCACAACCACCACCACAACCCTCCTTTGGATTTGGACCGTAGCTTCCTTCGTCGATCGTATCGCCGTGGATCCTTTTGGTGGTATTGTCGACCTCGATCCTTCCGAACGTGTAGAGCTTCCAATAACCGTTCCATGTGAGTATTCCTACTCACCAACACTTGTCTAATTCTTTGTATATTCATGTTTCCATATCATATAGGTTTGTATCTTCAAAATCATGCCATTTGATTACCAAACACAACCACCATTAGAATCCGTTCTGTACCCTGTTTTCAGACTGTTAGGCGACTTGACCTAGTGCCTAGTCGACTTGATATCCCTATTAGTTGACCACTCCCTTGACCCTAGTCGACCAACTCAGAAAACGACCCAACAGCAGCAGATTCCAGTAGTCCGGTCGACCGGTAGTCGACCGGCAGTCGACCGATGTGCACGAACGTGCACAGTTTTGAGTAGGCGGTCGACCGGTTCACCAACCAGTCGACCGCTAGGAAACCCTGGAGCTCACGGCCCTGTATCGGTCGACCGGCAGTCGACCGACAGGCGACCGTTAGTTGTGTCTCCGGTCGACCGGCAGTCGACCGGAAGTCGACCGACCAAACCTGGAGGTCACGGCCTTGTATCGGTCGACCGGACATCGACCGTTAGTTGGTGACTGTCCCGTATCGGTCGACCGGCCATTCAACCCAGTCGACCGTTAGTCTGTTTTGGGCCAAAATCTGCTACTTCTGTGGAAAAATCCTAACTCTCTAGAAACCCGTTTTAGTCGACTTGACCTAACTGTTAGACGACTTAGGACCACTATTAGTCGACTACCCCATTTCTCCTAGTCGACCAACTTCTTTATTAGTCGACCACCTATTCCACCTAGTCGACTAACCTTAGCTGTCTGTTATAGTTGATTTCTTTCTTGAATAGGAACCTTACCCTCTAGGCTTATATCATATGTTGGTGTTACTTGACTTGTCACTTAACAAACATCATCTTACCTTCTCTCCTTCTCTCTCCTCTTCACTCTACATATTTATATCAGGTTTTGTGGCGCATCCCAAGCTTCCGTGGATTTCGGATATTTCGGTATATTGGTGACTCAGGCGAGTGTTCTCACTCGCTACCCTCTTGCTTTACCATTCCATTGATTATGATAGTATTCTTGCTCTAGTCTTCATGTGTTGTATTTCATGCTTTATATCTTTTATTGCTTTATGCTATGCGTGGCCGACCCTTCGTGGTCGTTGGACTTGTTGGACTTGGGACCATTGCTTTTACATTACCACTTGGCATTATTTTAGACCTGTCAGTATGTGCTACCATTTATCATATGTATATCACTTGGCAACTGTGTTATCATCTAACCACCTGCCATGCCACTGTTTGGCAAGACCCTTTTATTATGTCATGACTTACCTGACTACTATCCATTCTTGATATGCTTGGTTGTTTACTAAATATCACCACTCTGTCATGCTATCACTTGACACCCAGCATGATGACTTGACTTGTGATTATCATCTTTACGGGGACCTTGACTTATGATTCTGTGTCATGATCAGTGACCTGTTTTCCTGCTTTACATGCAGTGACCTGACTATATAATACTTATGTACTCCTTATTCCTGATCATGTCTATTTCCTGTTTTCCCGTAAAGTGATAATTAAACTATTAAATCCTAAAATGGACCAACTTGTATTGGGTCGGGGGAAATATGCGGATATCGATATGTGTTCGTGTTTACAGTGGCTTTAGGTATTGTGCACTATATCCGGTCTGACCTGTGGTACTCCAGGGGACCGAGGGGAGAGCTGGCTCCCTTATTCCTGATTGATAGGGCATACATAAGTCCCTCCTGATAGGCCTCGCGGCTGGTTCCGTTACCATGCAACGGAACACCCTGGACCGTGGTCCCGGGCATGCACGGGACCCACTGTAAACATAGTTCGTTGATACAACCGCTGTTTCCAATAACAACCTCGACTTGCTTATATATGGATGTATGTGAGTTGGCCGTACACCGAGACACATACCGAGATATATGGGCAAGACGAGTAATAATAAAGTGTCATAATAACGGCTCTTTAAGTTGTAAGTAGAGGTATGTGGAATGGGACGCATACCAAAGCCTACATCTTAAATAGCTATGAATTTGTGCTGTGCCTTACCGTGTTTGCTTTTCCCGGACTTTATATCGGATTTCATGTTTTATGAGTATTATGATATGACTACCTTGTAGCTCGTCCTTGGTTTTATTCTGATTTCCTGTTTTATGATTATCATGCCATATCTATTCTTACCTGCTCTATCCTATCTGCCTCCTGAGTATTCCACTTGATATATGTATTATTGTGCTCACCCTGCTTCACCACTTGGTTTTGCTTCTACACTCGCCTGGGGAGTATCATTTGACTCCCCTGGATTCTCACGTCCAGGTCTTGGAGCTAGGAGCGTGTGTTCAGAGTAACGTAGCAGTAGCGTGGATCTCCAGCCGACCGTCCTGAGCCACATCCTTCCAGGCCCCCTGTGAGTCTCTCGAGTTTTCCTTTTTAAACTCGTGAGTACCTTTATGCTGTTTTACTCTTGTACATCTGCTTGTATTCCCGCATTTGCGCATATTAGTGATATGATATTCATGTAATATTGTAATCACTCTGGTGATAATTCTGTAATTGTATATATGTGTTGGAATGTATAATGCACCATTTGCTTCCGTACTCTGATTCTTGTTTGTACTGATGCTTAGCGTATATACGGAGGGTAGTTCTGACCTACGTATATACGTTGCAGTGACGTCCCCGTATCGCCGGGATCGGGGCGTTACAGGTTGGTA
The DNA here is from genome assembly GCA_038442645.1 of Agave tequilana. NCBI lineage: Eukaryota > Viridiplantae > Streptophyta > Magnoliopsida > Asparagales > Asparagaceae > Agave > Agave tequilana. The sequence goes on along the minus strand of JAVJIF010016758.1, from coordinate 62,206 downwards.
TCAGAGCATAGGTCAACTTAGGCTCGTCAGAGCTTAGGTCAGCTTAGGCTCTAAACCTCCTCAGTACGTCCAGAAGGCAAATCAATGGTAAAGAGATTTGCAACTGGAATACATGAGTCTTGGTTATACATTCCAACTGCAAGTGCAGAGTTATCTATTTCTTGACTATCTTCCTTTGATTCTAAATTCCTCCTATCCTTTCCCTGTTTTGGTTTTATGAAGCCTTATACTATCTTAAGATATGACTAGACTAGAGAGGTAGTGGCTGGTTCAGAATGAAGCTATTATGTGATCTCTTCGGCCAATTCTATGAAGCTTGGTATTCTCCAGATCGATCTTGATCTGGCTATCTTTCAGAGGACAGCAGTCGGATTCTTAATTTTCGGTCTTCTTTATTATGCTCAGGATTTTCGGGGTTTTCTTTATTTCACAGCCACGACATCATCAGTATTATTCAACATTATTCTAAAGATTTATTACACAGCCACGACATCATCAGCCGGAAATGCAGAGTATGATTATTATTCAGTTGACTTGAGAGCCCTACCTATAGTGCTTCATATCTTAATTGGTATAAATTCCACCCTTGTCCCCTTTGTATTCAATTTACCCCTTAACGAAATTGCGAGGACGCAATTTTTGTAAGGTGGGTGGATTGTAATACCCCGTTCCCGGAATACGTACTTAGTTGCGTATTCAGATTTTCCGATCGTATTTTTTCGATTTGTTTCCTGTATTTGTTTTGCTTTATGAATTCCTTATATGATTGTTTTGTCTTAGATTTGGATTCGTGGACTCGGAGTCAGTCCCAGTCCGAACCAGGAACTCGATTATAGTATATTATTCGATTTGGTCTTTCCGGTGATTAGATTTGACCGATTTTAGTTTTAAATATCATTTCCCAATATTATATATTTTCTATGATTTTCTAGATTTTTCTGGAATTAAAATGAATTTCTTCAAAACCGGTGTCGGCCAGTGCCGCTGACCGATTCCTGGATTTTTAATTCTTAAACGGTTTGGAATTTCTAAATGATTCTTTAGACATTATTCCTTAGAATCATATTTTCTACCTACATTCTTTTTCTGAGGATTTTTGGATTTTATGAAAATTCCAACGGAGTCGGTAAATTATTGATTCCGGGATTTTTAGTTTTAAAACTATAAAGTATTTCTTAAAACGGATTTCACTATGTTTCTTAATATAATATTCTTGATTTTTGATATTTATTTCGGGTCGTTCCGAGATACTTGATTTCGGGACGCATCCGGTATTTTCCCGAAAGATTTCCGCATCCATGACTTAAACCCAGGAATCCGCCACTTTCATTATTTTCATTTTCCTTTCCAAGAAAATATCTTCTCTTTCCATTCCTTTTCCTCTTCCTAATTTCTTTATTTCCTTTAGCTTCCTCCATAAGCTTTCATTTTCATCCACACACTTCCTTTAATTCTCCACCACACAATATCTCCACCTCACCACCTTCCACCATCTTCTTCTCCACCTCACCCTCACCATGGCAAGCCCCTATTGGCCAAGAGAACCACCTCATCCTCCACTTTGCAAATAAGCCCCTCCCTTTTTATTATTTGCAACTCCTTCACAAATTCCAAAACCTATAAATACCCTTCCTTTTCCATTTCAATTCCTTTTTCTCTCTTCATCACTTCACCAAGATATTAGCCTCCACCTAAACTCCTCCTCATCTCTTCACCACAACCACCACCACAACCCTCCTTTGGATTGGACCGTAGCTTCCTTCGTCGATCGTATCGCCGTGGATCCTTTTGGTGGTATTGTCGACCTCGATCCTTCCGAACGTGTAGAGCTTCCAATAACCGTTCCATGTGAGTATTCCTACTCACCAACACTTGTCTAATTCTTTGTATATTCATGTTTCCATATCATATAGGTTTGTATCTTCAAAATCATGCCATTTGATTACCAAACACAACCACCATTAGAATCCGTTCTGTACCCTGTTTTCAGACTGTTAGGCGACTTGACCTAGTGCCTAGTCGACTTGATATCCCTATTAGTTGACCACTCCCTTGACCCTAGTCGACCAACTCAGAAAATGACCCAACAGCAGCAGATTCCAGTAGTCCGGTCGACCGGTAGTCGACCGACAGTCGACCGATGTGCACGAACGTACACAGTTTTGAGTAGGCGGTCGACCGGTTCACCAACCAGTCGACCGCTAGGAAACCCTGGAGCTCACGGCCCTGTATCGGTCGACCGGCAGTCGACCGACAGGCGACCGTTAGTTGTGTCTCCGGTCGACCGATAGTCGACCGGAAGTCGACCGACCAAACCTGGAGGTCACGGCCTTGTATCGGTCGACCGGACATCGACCGTTAGTTGGTGACTGTCCCGTATCGGTCGACCGGCCATTCAACCCAGTCGACCGTTAGTCTGTTTTGGGCCAAAATCTGCTACTTCTGTGGAAAAATCCTAACTCTCTAGAAACCCGTTTTAGTCGACTTGACCTAACTGTTAGACGACTTAGGACCACTATTAGTCGACTACCCCATTTCTCCTAGTCGACCAACTTCTTTATTAGTCGACCACCTATTCCACCTAGTCGACTAACCTTACCTGTCTGTTATAGTTGATTTCTTTCTTGAATAGGAACCTTACCCTCTAGGCTTATATCATATGTTGGTGTTACTTGACTTGTCACTTAACAAACATCATCTTACCTTCTCTCCTTCTCTCTCCTCTTCACTCTACATATTTATATCAGGTTTTGTGGCGCATCCCAAGCTTCCGTGGATTTCGGATATTTCGGTATATTGGTGACTCAGGCGAGTGTTCTCACTCGCTACCCTCTTGCTTTACCATTCCATTGATTATGATAGTATTCTTGCTCTAGTCTTCATGTGTTGTATTTCATGCTTTATATCTTTTATTGCTTTATGCTATGCGTGGCCGACCCTTCGTGGTCGTTGGACTTGTTGGACTTGGGACCATTGCTTTTACATTACCACTTGGCATTATTTTAGACCTGTCAGTATGTGCTACCATTTATCATATGTATATCACTTGGCAACTGTGTTATCATCTAACCACCTGCCATGCCACTATTTGGCAAGACCCTTTTATTATGTCATGACTTACCTGACTACTATCCATTCTTGATATGCTTGGTTGTTTACTAAATATCACCACTCTGTCATGCTATCACTTGACACCCAGCATGATGACTTGACTTGTGATTATCATCTTTACGGGGACCTTGACTTATGATTCTGTGTCATGATCAGTGACCTGTTTTCCTGCTTTACATGCAGTGACCTGACTATATAATACTTATGTACTCCTTATTCCTGATCATGTCTATTTCCTGTTTTTCCCGTAAAGTGATAATTAAACTATTAAATCCTAAAATGGACCAACTTGTATTGGGTCGGGGGAAATATGCGGATATCGATATGTGTTCGTGTTTACAGTGACTTTAGGTATTGTGCACTATATCCGGTCTGACCTGTGGTACTCCAGGGGACCGAGGGGAGAGCTGGCTCCCTTATTCCTGATTGATAGGGCATACATAAGTCCCTCCTGATAGGCCTCGCGGCTGGTTCCGTTACCATGCAACGGAACACCCTGGACCGTGGTCCCGGGCATGCACGGGACCCACTGTAAACATAGTTCGTTGATACAACCGCTGTTTCCAATAAACACCTCGACTTGCTTATATATGGATGTATGTGAGTTGGCCGTACACCGAGACACAAACCGAGATATATGGGCAAGACGAGTAATAATAAAGTGTCATAATAACGGCTCTTTAAGTTGTAAGTAGAGGTATGTGGAATGGGACGCATACCAAAGCCTACATCTTAAATAGCTATGAATTTGTGCTGTGCCTTACCGTATTTGCTTTTCCCGGACTTTATATCGGATTTCATGTTTTATGAGTATTATGATATGACTACCTTGTAGCTCGTCCTTGGTTTTATTCTGATTTCCTGTTTTATGATTATCATGCCATATCTATTCTTACCTGCTCTATCCTATCTGCCTCCTGAGTATTCCCACTTGATATATGCATTATTGTGCTCACCCTGCTTCACCACTTGGTTTTGCTTCTACACTCGCCTGGGGAGTATCATTTGACTCCCCTGGATTCTCACGTCCAGGTCTTGGAGCTAGGAGCGTGTGTTCAGAGTAACGTAGCAGTAGCGTGGATCTCCAGCCGACCGTCCTGAGCCACATCCTTCCAGGCCCCCTGTGAGTCTCTCGAGTTTTCCTTTTTAAACTCGTGAGTACCTTTATGCTGTTTTACTCTTGTACATCTGCTTGTATTCCCGCATTTGCGCATATTAGTGATATGATATTCATGTAATATTGTAATCACTCTGGTGATAATTCTGTAATTGTATATATGTATTGGAATGTATAATGCACCATTTGCTTCCGTACTCTGATTCTTGTTTGTACTGATGCTTAGCGTATATACGGGAGGGTAGTTCTGACCTACATATATACGTTGCAGTGACGTCCCCGTATCGCCGGGATCGGGGCGTTACAGAGTAGCTCCCGTGTCTACCCACCAATCTTTGTTATTGGTTGTCAGATTCACTTCTGACACCACAGCTGAAAGACTTGGTGATTCATGGTTGGTCATGTTTGCCTGTGGGTGGCTCTTCTTGTTCCCCTTAAGACGGCTGCGACATTCATTAGCTTTATGTCCTTCTTTGTTGCAGACATAGCAGGTTCCTTTGAAGCGCATGCTTTTGCCGTCTTGGGCCTTGCCTTTGTACCCCTGGGATGTCTTCTTCCGCTTCAAGCCTTTGGAAGTAGACGCTTTCCCCTTTGAGTCCTCGATCATATTAGCTTTTGCTTCGTAGGAGTTCTTGCTGGTCCTTTTCTCGGACTTGCGGTTGTCCTCCTCGATACGAAGCCTCACAATGAGATCCTCCAACTTTAGCTCCTTTCGCTTGTGCTTCAGGTAATTCTTGAAGTCTCTCCACGCAGGTGGGAGCTTCTCCACGATTGTTGCAACCTGAAAAGTTTCAGGAAGAATCATACCTTCGGCCTCTATTTCGTGCAAGATAAGTTGGAACTCTTGCACCTGACTGATGACAGTCTTGGTATCCACCATTTTGTAATCCAGAAATCGTCCTACGACGAACTTCTTGGTACCAGCATCCTCAGTCTTGTATTTCTTGTCAAGACTGTCCCATAACTTCTTTGCCGTAGTGATTGGACTGTAGACATTATAAAGAGAGTCATCCAGTCCATTAAGAACATAATTTCGGCAAAGGAAGTCACATTGAGTCCATGCATCAGTTGCAGGCTCTGGTGGATCTTCTTCCAGGAATCTGGCCAGATGAAGAGTGGTCAAGTAGAAGTACATCTTCTGTTGCCACCTCTTGAATTCTGTGCCATCAAACTTTCCTGGCTTCTCCGGCTTCGGGTTAGGAAGTGGAGGAGGCATCAAACTTTGGAGCGGCATGTTTGTTGCCTTGCTTGAGCTATCTTAATTTGTCTCAGACATCTTCTGCAAGTTCAAGCAGAACTGAAGTTAGTAACTTCAATAATAATTGTCTTAAGATTGTTGGGTATCCTGCTTAACAAGAATCAATCTGACAACTAATCAAGATCACTGAGATATCAACAATCTAATTGGCCAGGTCGGCAAATATCAGGTGGGAGGTTTTCCGTTCAATAGAACGTTCCTTAATTTAAGAACCACCTTTCAATTTCCTTCCTTGGTTTAAGCACCAATTAGACTGAATCCAAGTCAGTCTCGATATACTGTAAAGTATATCCCCTGTATAAAGGACTTAATCCACTTATACAATATCACTTAGACTAAATCTAAGTCAATCTCGATATACTGTAAAGTATATCCCCTGTATAAAGGACTTAATCCACTTATACAGTATTTGAAGTAAGGTACGCTTAGTGCGAATCTCCTTAAGACAATTACGTCCCCCGCACCGGTGCTAACGGGATAATGGACGCTGGTCTCCCAAGATACAACACTTCTTCACGGTATTTGGATAGCACTACCAAATCACCGTACGGTTCGGTGCTAACGGGATAATGGACGCTGGTCTCCCAAGATACAACACTTCTTCACGGTATTTGGATAGCACTACCAAATCACCGTACGGTCGAACCGTAGTCAACCAGTACCTACACAGGATTAGCAAAGCAGCGGTATAATGACAAATTTCAAATGAATATTTGTCTTACTCTTTTGGAGGAACACCCACTGTTAAGGATGTAGGAAGGTTGAAGAATTTGGCAGAATCTCCTTTAGGAAGTCGCTTCGGATTCCCACTTTACGCTGGAAATCGCGGATTCCACTTCAGGCTGGAAGCGCAGTTCAGAACTTTAAATAGAGAGAGAGATAGAGAGTTAATTCTCTGTTGGTGTGTTGTTAATTGAGAACCAGGAGGGCTTTATATAGTTTTCCAGGAGTAGGCCAACAGGTTTGAACCCAAACCAAAAGCTGCAACCTCTGGTCCAGTCGTGTCTGTTGGCAGTCCAACAGTCGCAACCGTTGACGCGGAACATGTGCGTAACCTTTGGCAGTCCAATAGGTGCGCAACTGAACAGGTTTGCAACAGGAGCGGGACCTTGGTTCAAAATAACCAGGCCAGGTAGGGAACTCAAACTCAGATCTGAACCCGAGTCCAGTAGACCCGGACCCGGACCCGGGCCCGTCCCGGCCAGCGGCGGCGCGCGTGCGCGCACGTATGTACGTGCATAGTTCCCTCCTTTTCGCGCGCGAAAACTCCAAGTACCCAAAGGGCACACCTTTGTTCTCAATTTTCTCTATTTATACTATACAAGCTTCCATCCCACGGCCAATGTGGGACTAAATGCTTGTAGCAACCTTTAGTCCCATTTGGCTTTGAATTAGGCAATCTTTGGACTTGAATATCTCATTCATTCGAAGTCGGAATTGAACATGTGAATATACCGCGTTCATCACAAATGGAAGGAGAATACACTCCAACCATCATCCGGTTGATTTGATCAACGGATCTCACCATAATTCAACTTGAAGATTCCCTTTATATTCTTCAATTCCAACATTAATATATTCTTGACTTTTCTTTCCTCATCTTATCAGCTCAGAGCAGAGATGTTAAGTCAATATAGAAATTTTGCCCTTGCAACTCTTGATAGAATCACAAATCCGTCATTCATAGCAGTTCTATTCCTCGTGCCTTCTCTTTTGTACATCTCTAGTGCTTTGAGCTTTCAAGGACAAATAATTAAGCCACTAATAAAAATCAAAATCTTATTATTCCCCGAAAAATAATTCAGAAATAAGATTAAGTCCAGAGTAATGAGATAAGGGAGAGGAAGATGTCTCTCTTCATCTCATTTCAATTCTTAAAATCTGTCAACCTAATTTTCAATGTTCATTTGAAGAGGTAATAAAGAATTAGTATCAAATGTGTAATTTTAACAAGCATTCCATTCTCAAAATTCCTCTGGGCAAATGTTGCATTTCAATCAGTCATACCTGATGCTTAAGAAGTCTTGCATAGATCTTCAACTGTTCAATTATTTATTTTGTTAGAATATAAATATAATAACTTTAACTCTTGTCACAATTTCAGTTGGTGCAGGTGCAGCGGCTCAGGGATTTAATATAACACCAGAGTAATTCAGTTTTAATTCTCATTGGGTGCGCAATTAAAAAGAGCGAATTTAAATAAAAAAATACTGTTACGCAAAAACTCAGATTTTAGTTCATAAAAAATATGTTTGATCTACTGGGTTTCAGAATTTAGGGTACTGACAGAAACTTTAATAAACTTCACTAGGAGATACATTTGAAACTAATCGAACTCAAGATGTAGCAACATTATTAGCAACTAGTGAATGAATGTTGTGAAGCTCACAATTAACATTGATAAAGCCTATAAAAAAATTACAGTTTTCTCTGGCTTTTGTGGGCAGAATAAGAGAGGATTAAAAAAGTTATTAAATGATGAATTAATGAGGACATGTATGATATTAGCAATTGAATTGAATGCCTAATATAAATTAATTATCCCATTTATCTTTCAAATATATATTTTTTGTAAATAAAAAATTGCATATTGAACTTTAAAGTTTTATTTTTATTTCGCGTGCAAACGCATGTGTGCAAAAGTCCAACAGTAGGAAAAGAGAGAAAGGATGATATTGGAAATAATTGTTGGACTAAATGCACACTCAAAAATAATCTGTTCCTCTGAATATTGAAACTTAAATAAAAGAAGAGAAAAAAAAATAGAATTTTTCTCAACAGTTATTTTAGTCCGTGCTTAACTTCCAAGAAATAAAAAAAATCTATTGGGAATTAATTTCAAATTAGAAAAGTGTAACTAAGTTTTTATATTTAAATTATGTGTATAATATAAAAATATTTAAAGTAATTTAAAAAAATTTATTTACTTATTTATTAAATTTACTAACAAATGAGCCTATTTATCATTTCAGACCCACCCGCTGGCCCCCACAATAAAAATTGTATCGCCATTCGCCCGTCGCTATCATTTTCTTTCTTCTTATTTTTTCCCTTCCTTTTGGAAAATAAATAAATAAAATAAATTTGTGGAGAGAAAATAGAGGGACTTTGTTTCTGGAAAAATTGAGCGGAGCTCTCTCGTTCTTCTTCACATGGCTCTTCTCTCTGGAACTCTCACCGGCCCTCTCATCTCCCGCGCGAATCATGGGGCCCACTCCGCCGTCCGATCCTCCTCCTTCACTCCGAGAGCTTCTGCTCTTCGCTTCGACTGCCGCCGACGCCGCGGCGGCGGCAGCTCTCTGTCCGTTCGATGCAGCGCCGCATCTGGTAATGATCCTTCATCATCCCTAATTAATTAATCATTATTATTATTGTTATTTTTATTGGTACTATCATCATCATAATTTATGAGATTTGTAGCTGCAGTTCAATCAATTCCTCTTTAATCAGATCCGAATCACACTAGAAACCTTGTAAATATAATTTGGAAGTGGCTTCTTTGAATAATATAGCCATACTAGGAATTTGTATTATTCTTGATTATATTTATGATGTTTTTTTAACACGTAAAAGTTCTTTCCTTTTCGTTTATTGACAAGAAAGTGAGTTGTGTAGCGTAGGGTATTGTTCAAAAATTAAACTTGCAACAAATGTTAATTTTAATCAAATTATTCGACTTACTTGCACTCTCCTTGGTGACATATTTAAACAATTCTAATGCATTTCTAATAATTTGATTTTACTTTATTTCTTTTTTTTCTTAAAGACGTGATGCTGTGAGGCAAATCTTGACCCACCCTTAAAAGAGTCTCCTGGAAACCATTCTCTCCTCATCAAGTCATGAATGTTGTTTATTTGTCGCTGAGATTGGCAATTTATAGCATGTTTGATGCGGTAAAAATTGACTTGTCAATGAACCTAGATTACCCTTTCCAAATAAGTTGCAATGAATTTGTGGCATCCAATGTTCTTCTGGAATGTTTTGTTAGTTTTGATAGAAATTGGATTATGAATCTAATGGTAATAACCATGATTTAAATTCTCATTATCGGTATTGGTACCGGTCATCCTTTTAGTATAAATATCATCAATATCGGCCATCAATATCCACATTGGCCATATCAACAATATCGGCTGATATTATAGGTTATTATCGTATTGGGTACCGCAAACCTAATGTGGTATTGCCGACATATATCAATATCGGCAGATATTTGAAAAATTATGGTAGTAACCCTTGTCAGTCATGAATGATATATAATATTTGGCAAATTATTGTTAAAAAAAATTATTAATGTTTGATGCTGGAATGTAAATTCATATACTTCATCCTTGAATGTATCAGCAGCACCAGCATCTAGTAGTGTAGCGCCTGCAATTTCATTGACTGAAAAGGCATTGAACCATCTAAATAAGATGAGATCCGAAAAGAATGAAGATCTGTGCTTAAGAATTGGAGTCAAGCAAGGTGGATGCTCTGGCATGTCTTACACTATGGAGTTTGAGAGTCAAGCCAATGCAAGACCGGATGACTCGATTATGGAATACAATGGTTTTGTGATTGGTATGGCATTCTTGTTCTGCTAAGAATCTTTAATTGTTATTATATGTATTGCATGTATAAGTTAAGAACCATTTTGATGCAAAACCAGATGAATTAATTGTTTTGTGAAATGGTGTATATATTGCTATGATTTTAGTACTCCTTTTCTTTCTCTTCTTCTTTTTTTTTCAGAGAGAAAGGATGGGGCCTGATTTTTTTTTTAGCAAAGGCCGTAGCCGAGACTTGAACTTGAGAGTCTCCACTATCCACTCTCACCCTTTTACTAGTGAGCCAGCGATGGGGCCTAGTTTTAGTACTCTTGGGCCTTGTTTGATAAGTGGAGTAGAAGAGTTAGAGTTAGGGGTTTTTAGAGAGACGATTTGGGATGAGTTAAAAGTTAGGGTTGTTAACTCTTGCACCAAGTTAAATTGGTGTAAGAGTTAGCACTTGCCCCCAAAAATAGGGGGCAAAGTGCAAAATTTTGTTTTCCAAAAAAATCCCAATTTTGCCCTTGATAAGACCCACCATCATGACATCCTAACTCTTGCATAATTTTGGTGTTTGGAAGAGTTAGCAAGAGTTAGAAACCTAACTCCTGCTAAATTTTGTTGCCAAACAAAGCCTTATTTTAATAGTCTTGAAGAGGAACATGGTGTGTGAATTGTGAGTGAATGCAAGGCCAAGTGATAGAACTATAGCATACAATTTGAAGGGTTTATTTATAGCAAACTTATTGTGGAAATGAATCATGGTATGGTTCTTGAAATGGTCGAGCAGTTAACTATCTCTGGGATATGGCTGTTGTAGCAGTCTTGTCTCAGGTCCAAGCTGTTAGATTAATAGTTCTAAAAGTAGCCTTTTGCATAAATCGCCACAGTCCACAATCAAAAAATAACTGTGGCCATTTAGTTAAGCTTCCATTTTCTTTTTAATGTAAGACAAGAGCAACCATACTAAAAGTAACTCTCCTGGAGCAACCAAGTCAATTTCCCAACATCTCATTTAAAAATTGACAATGGGAACTGAACTAAGAGATTTAAAGACCCGTTTCCATTAAGGTTAGCAAGGAAGTAATTCCAGAAGGTAAATGACTGGTTTGGAAATGAATATGTTCTGGTGGTTAAAAAACACTGAAAATGATTAAAGAACAACATTAGTCTATCAGTTGCCCGACATAAAGTGTCTGTGTTACTTCTTCGGTCTGTTTCGAAAGCTATATTCCAATCTTTTTGAAGAAAAGACCACACTGTTCAAGTGAATAAGCAATGACTTGTAGTTATTATTAATCAAATTCTGTGAACTGAATAATCAAAAGAGATTTGGTACTTGGTTCCGTTAAACATTAGTTAAGTATTTAATGACAATACACAGCAAGTGGTTTGGGCTGGACTGTGGATATGATTAACTTGGTAAAATCACTAGAGAATTAAACAACAACATGTATATCAGGATACCTTTAGAAGGTAATGTTCTTGAGACCCAGACTTCACTAATTTATATTTGTCTTTCCTCTGAAAGAACAGAATTATTGGATATTGAAATACTTCGGATCAGTTGTAGTAATGAGTAAACCAATGGAACTGTATGCTAAGATGCTTAAAGGTAAAACTAGGTGAATCACTTAGTGAATATAGAAGATCATTTAGTTTCAAATTGCTGAGGACATATATAAGCATTAATTGTAGTAAATGAACATGGTAAATTAAAGTATTCGTCTTTGTCACGTGCATACTCTAATTTCACATTGACTCTTTGATGCTTCGTATGGCATGCTAGACAATATAAATACCATTTTTTAAACGTGAACCATTGTGCTGTCGGAGTTCATAATCATTACCAATGCCATGCTAACTGCCTAGCTGGTTTCATCAGTTGATGTGTCACTAATTTCATCGGCTTGACATTATATATGATGTGGCTTTCTTATAAAAATAATTGTTCACATTGTTGCCCCATGGTTCAGATCATGTCTGAGCTCTTCGTTCTTTAGCAGTTTAACTGTATTCAAAGTGATTATGCTTGCTCTTCTAAGTTATGTGATTTTTTAGAGCATGATTTTGTGATATCCTTCCAACTCAAGCAATCCAATCAGTTTTTTGGGTTTTTCTCAAGAACACATGGGATGAACAATTGAAATTCTCCATCTAGCACGTTAGACAAGAGAAATTGTGGTTTAAATTTATATTTAGTTCCATGTTACTGGTAATTTTATATTCATGAATAACTAGCACTCATATTGCACTCTACACATTAAAAATAAATTTTAAATTTGAATTTCAGTTTAAAGTTATTTCTGTTCTACACCATAACCAAGTACTTATATCCAGGTTATAAACTTTTTGTGGTTTTGTTAGATCAGAGTTATTAAACTGTGGTGATTATCTGTTATCCACATATGTTACAAATCTGTTGTCATGACTCTTAAAAGCCTATACAAAAGTTTTGTTTCTAGAAGTGACCACTTCCCTCACACCTTGCCTGATCATGTCACATATTTCAAGTGCATTTACCCATTAAGTATTTCAAGGAGTTCAGGCAATTATTCTTTCAAAAGAAATCTGGTATCTCCCTTTTGAACATATATATCTCCTAAACTCAGTTTAGCTCTACAATTCTTTATGCCCAGTTTTTTTAGGTGATCTTTATGTTATCCTTGCCTCCTTGGTTGAATATTAGATCTTCTAGGACATTGCGTGTATGTTCTATTTGGTTCTTTAAATGCTTCTTCATGCTTTGATACAAATCCATAAAATTCTTAGTGCTTGCGATCTTTCTATAGACACTACATTGAAACTTCCGTGGTATCTGCAGTTATCGGTTACTAAATGCCACTATTCCATAGTGGCGCCTGCCCCCAAAAACCAAAACTTCACCCCCTTCAACACACACAAAAACCATTCACATAGAGCCCATAATATTTTCCAGGTGTGGTGTAGCGGATGAGTGTCGCTAAGCGCTAAAGTGGAAAGCGGCCGTTAAAGCGGGATGGGTATTTAAATAAATAACTAAATACACACACACAACATAATGCATACATATATGTGCATTTAACAAAATAAAAAACTAAGTGAAATAGATATAAAGTGTTGACTAAAGCATAATTGAATTAAAGTGATGATTTATGAGCCATGTGTAACAGAAAGTTAGTTTCTTCGAAACTTCATGCTGCTCGAGGTTAAAAAAAAAACCCCGAACATTACTTAAGAATTGAAAATTGAATATTGAAAAGTTTCAAAAATATCTAATATGAAATAGAGAAACTATGAGATATGCCATCAAATAAGTGATCACTTCGGAAAATAAAAATAAAAAAGCATACTTGAAAAGAATTTGCAAAAATAAAAAAAACTATCATCGTTGTTGCTCGTAATAGAGAAGAAGTCGATGCGTTGACTACTAACCGCATTGATTACTCCCGTTGTTTTCCGCCATCACTATAGGAGAAAGAACTCAAAGAGGTGCTTGTCTTTTTAAGAATACAAATCAGCAGTAGGTGGGATAATTTTTTAAATCGGATCGGGGGTTTTGAATTTAATTGGTTTTTAAGAGGATTTTTTGATGATAACTCACTTTTCCCTCATTTTTCTTGGTAAAAAAGCATGCTTTAGCGGGTTTGCGACCGCTATAACTTTCACGCTCTTATTTGTTCTGCATCAGGGTAAAACATAGTGGTTTATTATGGCAACGCTTAAGTGGTCGCTTAAAACACTTTTTAGAACATTGATATTTTCCGAAGGTGTATAAAGGATACTTACAAGTATACAACTGACCCTATGGAAATGGTTTTTCACGGATTTATGAATATGAAGTATTACATTTATTATTTATATGCGATAATATATTTTATGTTTCCATTTATGTTGCACGGACGCATGATACGACATAGCAAGACAAAGATACGTGGATACACAAATTCTAATAAAATTTAGGATGTTGTGGACACGACAATAAATAATAGTGTGTGCACGCACGTGTGTGTAAGAATTAGGATAAGACATGAATGACAAATTGCATGAATGCAACTTCATATAAAACTCTAACCCCCAATTACATACGTCTAGTTTGAATCCAAATGTCTCCTAGCTACTCCAATGTCGGACACATAGCACATGTTAAATCATGGTTTAAAGTTGCGGTCTCGACGGGCGACTCGGCGGGCACCATTCCACATCGATTGCGGCGTCGCGGAACGGACTCAGGCGATACTCGCAAAACACTACATAGAGCTCAAAAAATTCTGAAAAATTCATGACAAAAAAAATATAGGCATTAAAATTCATGTATCACATGTTCAAATCAAATTTATTTTGAGAGAGTAATTGAGGAAATATGATGATTTAGAAGGTAAATTTAAAAATATGAAAAATTTGAGAGGTAAATATGAGAAAAACTCAAAAATTAAAAAAAGAAAAAAGAAAAAGATAAGGGGGGGAGAGAGAGAGATCGGGTGAGGGGGAGAGGGAGACAGGGAGATAGAGATCAGAGGGAGGGAGAGGGAGTCTCTCTCTCCCTCCCTCCCTCCGCTTAGAGGCGGCGACGAGAGCTTGTTGGCGGCGACGTCGGATGAAAGAGATGGAGGGAGAGATTGGGTGGGGGGGAGGGAGAGATTGGGTGGGGGGGGGAGGGAGAGAGAAAGACTTACCTGTATACGGCTTGGAGGCTGGCGAACGGCGGCGGGTGAAGGTAAGCCCTATGTTTTTTTCTTTCCTTTTTTGCATGATAGACTCGAGGCCAACTCGGCCCCAACTCGGGCGTATCGGCCGAGTGCATCGCTGACTCGGCCGATTATGCCCGAGTCGGGACGAGTTAGCCCCGAGTCAAGCAAAACTTGGTCAAATCTTCAACTCGTGGCACGGGTATCAGACCGGGCAAGCCCGTTCAGGTCCGACTCGACCAAGTCGAAACCGAAACGGCCGAGTTTTTGAACCTTGTGTCAAACATATCCAACAAGTATCTTGTACGTGTTAGTGCATTACTGCGCACATGCTGGGGACATGATCTCAAAAAAAAAAAAAAAGGTGGGGGGGACGAAATAGGTAGAAATTTTCATCATTTTGTTGGTTGTGGCATGTCAGGTCGCTGGCCAATTCTCGTAAAGTTCCTCTTGATATTGTTACTATATTATCTTCAACTAAATAGTATGTCCCTTTTATGCTTGAATTCATTTTTCATTTTTTTCTTGTTTTGCAGTTTGTGATCCCAAGAGCCTCCTCTTTCTATATGGCATGCAGCTGGATTTCAGTGATGCCCTCATTGGTGGAGGTTTCTCGTTCAGGAACCCAAATGCCACACAAACCTGTGGTTGTGGCAAATCCTTTGCTGCTGAAATGTAGAACAACATGATAAACACACAAAACATAGTACATAAACACCGACTGTAATTAAACAGATATTTATGCTCAAATGTATTCCTCAGTGAGTTGGATAGTCTCCTATGCTTACAGGTACAACTTGAATGGTCTTGTTATGGAAGTCAATTTCGCTAGGAAGAAGCTTTGATTATTTCCCCATTCACAGCAGTTGTTGCTTGTGTATCAACTATTTTGATTCTCTCTGTGTGACTGAAAGCAATCCTTTCATATCTGATGTTGTTCTGTTTCCCTTTTTGACTTTTGTTTCTCAACTGGTTTACAATATTTTCGACAATTTTGAATTGAGAAATACTATTTCTACGTGCTTATAACCTACACGCTTCTCTACATAAGACTACTACGTGCGCGTCCTCAATCTGCAGAAAAAAAATGAATATAACTCAGGGGCCTTGTTGGTTAGTCTTGTGTAGAGAAGTGTAGAGAAGAGGGTACGTAGAAAGTTTTCTTTGAATTAGGTGTTATTGGCAGCAGATGTGGTTATGGTTGTGTATTATTACAGAGGTAGTGGCAGCAGATGTGGTTATGGTTGTGTATTATTAAATGATGGTTGTGTATTATTACAGAGGTAGTGGCAGCAGATGTGGTTATGGTTCAACGATCTTATCAGTAATTTTTATTTATATTTTCATTTGGAAAAACTTATTGCATCCAACTATCAACACAAACCAACAAATGCGTTTTTCGAATAAACAGAAAACAAAATTTTGCCATTTATTATTTTGTTTGGAGAAAAATGCTGCTAATTAATGAAATCAATATTTAATACTTAAAGTAAGGACACAAAATCTTAAAATTGTACAATCGTACTCAACAATCTATGTTTCACAGTGCAAGCTCGGCAATCTCCAAAATCCAAGAAAGCGAGGGCTTTAAGGGAAAAAGGACCAACATCGAGCTGAAGACGATAACAGAGAGAGAGAGAGAGAGAGAGAGAGAGAGAAGACTGAGAAAATAAAATAAAAAAATAAAATGGCTTCTTCTTCTTCTCTTCTCTCTCGCTCTCTTTCTATCAGCACCACCATTTTCACACCCAAAACCGCACTCACCCCTTCGTCCCCCTCCCAACCACCGCCCAACGCCGACCCCACCCGCCACGTGGCAGAGTGGCCGCGCGCGCGAAGTTCGGCAAGTTCGACGCCGCCAACGCCACGCCAGCTCCGGCCACCGCGCAGCCCGAGGCGAGTTCGGAGCAGGAGCAGCAAGAATCAGTGGAAGATCAAGACAGGTTCCTTCAAACCCCTGCCATTTTTTATAAAATAATTCCCCGAAATTTGTTTTTTTAGTTTAAAAAGAAATCTTGATGCAGTGATTTGCCCTCGGATTTGGAGGGAGCGATTCGGCAGTCGAGCAAGGCGAGCGCGATGTTCATATCGAGTGGGGGAATGAGAGCAATGGTAAAATTTTGATTCTTTTTTGTACTAAATTATCTTTTAAATTTATCTTTTCCTTGTATTTTTGGAGAAATGACATGTTTTTCATTCAACTTTGTTTAATTTCAGGTAGAACTTTTGATTCCTCAATTACAATTTCTTGATGCCGAAGGTGCTCAAGCTGAGCTGTGGGAATTATCAAGGATCTTTTTGGAGTCTCTAATTGAAGAGACAGGAATTCAGGTTTGGACATATAGCTGCTGAAAGCTATGCTTAATGTTGCCAAAAGAAAAGAGAAAGTAAAGAAGAGAAAACATTAAGATAAAGGGTATATTTTGTCAAATATAGCAATTGCTGCACTTCAATGCACTGTGAAGCCGTTAGAGGGCTTACAACCATTTAGTTAATTTTACAATTACATGATGTGGAGGTTTGGTTCATACAACAACCAACATATCGATCGCAAATCAAAAGTTTGGATAAATTACTTTGAGTTCTTGTTTACTTTGTAGCATGGTTTAGTCCTCTATATATATCAGCAATATCATATTGTTTTTTGAGGTACCAATGCAATATTAACCCTATGGTACTGGCTTACATGTGGGCCGATATTGCTAATATTGCATATATGACTGATATTGCCAATATTGATCACCAATATTGACAATATTGATACTAACAGCCATTGTCTGATATGATACTGATATCGAGATTTTAAACATTCTTGTAGACTCTTATCGAAAGTTGAGTATCCTTCTATAGATAATACTTCATATTTTTAAAATCAAATTTTCTTTTTCCGTAATGCTTTGTGAAGGCTAATTGAATATTAGATAACTTCTTGTTTAATACCAACAAAAATTGTCTGTAAGGTATGCTTGTTACTCTTTTTTATGTCATTCTTTTTATGGTTTTTAGTCTATCTCCGTGCGTGTGAAAACTCTGACCACATTCTGTCCTTTTCTTCTGCATATGAATTTATTGTGCTATCATGTTTTAGGCAATGAAACAACTGTTAATGCTGTAAAGGCCATGAGAAAGCATTTTTTAACTGGCAACAATGGTATTGCATTCCTTATTAAATATTGCCCGATGCCCCAATTTCAGAGAGTGAGAGCAATATTTCCTGATGCTGGAGCAGCTGCTCTTTTAAAGTATCAGTGGAAAGACGCAAGCTTTGGGTTTTCCAGGTACTTGTTCTTCTTGATTTAAACATACTACTTATCATACTTAGTATTAGAACTTTGAAACATGTGATTTGATTTGATCTTGTCTCTCAGCATTATGCATATTGTATATGCTGTAGAGTGGTTTAACTATATATGTAGAGTCTTGACGATTAGTCTAGTGCTTTTATTAGTTTTTGGTAATTTCTGCTTGCTTTCCGCATCTGTCCAATAAGATATAGATCAATTTATATTTCAGCATCCATGCTTTTAATACCATATTTGCCCATCCTCTGTGCAGCTATAGCTACACTACATACTGTCATCAGTTTGCAGTCTGACCAGCCACTAGGAGTATCTGCTTTATATATATGATTATGCTCCTACAACCCATTCTGCTTGAAATAATCATCTTCTGCTTCTAAAATTAATGCTCATTGTGCTACTAACATCCTACTTATTATCCAGCTTAAGCGACAGGAAGCCTGTTGACTATGAAGATGAAGTTGTGGTTATGATACTTCCTGACTATCAAATGTTAGAATATGTTGAGCGCATTGCATCTCAGCTTTCAGGTGATACGGTATGTGATTCCAATTTGTACATCAATTCCAGAGAGATGCTAGTTTCACTGATATGGCCTCGTTTCAGGTGATATGGTTTCAACACTGGCATATTATTTGTAGACACGTTGAAAAAAGTCGGGCTTATTGATATAAATGACCATAGGAAGACTTTTGTTTAGCAAATGATACCTAATGGAAAATAATTGATAAATATGAAAGAAAAACTTCTATTTGATCCGCCCAGAGTTTAGGACTGATTTGGCTTCGTATATATTTATAAAATAAATCCTGCCTCTTGGCTGATTACTCCTTTCTATTGCTCACTTAATGTTAGGGCTTGTTGTTTTGCTGCAAGTGGTTGCAAGTCGTAAGTCGTAAAATGAGAATGTGAAAAGTGAACTGTAACAGGAAAAATATATTGTGTTTTGCGGTGTTTGGTTTGTAAGTGAAAATGTAAATGGGAGTATATTGTGTTTTGCGGTGTTTGGTTGATAAAGTGAAAATGTAAATGGGAGTATATTGTGTTTTACGGTATTTGGTTGATAAAGTGAAAGTATATATGAGAAAATATATTGTGTTTTATGGTGTTTGATTGATAATGTAAAAGTGTAAGTGAAAAAGTTGACCACAAAATTAACTGTAGCAGTGATTTAAATATTATTAAATTAAATCTACTATTGAAAATTAAATTGTATTAATAAATTTGAGATAAAATATTAATAATATTAATATTTTATTAAATATTAATATTAATAAAATATTAGTATAATTAATAAATACTAAACTATTAACTAAATAAATAATTATAAAATTTTAAGAAAATTTAAAGAACATTAATAAAATTTTAAGAATACTAATAAAACATAAATATTAAAAATATCTTAAGAAAAATAATAAAGTATAGTTATAATATTATAATACTGTAAAATACTTAAAAATTATTATAATATTAAATTTTATTATAATATTAAATTTTATTATAATATTATTGTATTATTATAAAAATATAAAATTAACAAAGTAAAATATAATTATAATATTAATAATAAAATATTATTATAATGAATTATTATTACAATATTAACATAATAAAATATTAATATAATAATAAAGTATATTATAATATTAATAAAGTAATTATTTATATTAAAAAAATTAAATTAATTAAATATATAGTAATTTATATTAAATCATAATATTGTTATATTAATAAAAAATATTAAATCTAAATAAAATATTAAAAAAGGTATAAATATTAATAAAATTATAACAATATTAAATAAAAACAATAAATTAAAATAATAAAATATTAAATATTAAAACAATATTAAAAATAATAAAAGATTAAAGATTAAAAATATAAAATAATTAAATAATTGAATAAGAAATTAAACACTATTAAAAATATTTAAAAATACTAAATATTTAATTACATTAAATTATATATTGATTATCAAGTAACTGCTTTGGACTGTAAGTGTACTACAAGTGAAATTTACATGACCACAAAATTAACTGTAGCAGCTACAAGTGGGAAAATGTGGGTGTAAACGTGAGATTCACATGACCACAAAATTAAATGTAGCAACTGCAAGTGGGAAAATGAGAGTTACATTTTGCAAATTATTTTTAGCGAAAGAAATAACGGAAAATAAAAAAGAGGTTTTGCGACTTACGACTTGCGGCAACTTGCGGCGAAACAAACAAGCCCTTAATATTTGAAGTAATCTGTGAAAATAATTTGATGTATATGGTTTACTCAGACACATGTCATGGATGATGAGCTCCAGGGTGTATATTACAATTAAATTTTGGGTCGGCTATGTGAATATATTGAAATCCCTTCCACTGCATAAAAACTCCAAAATTTTGGTGTGGATTGAGGAAAATAATTTTATAATCTAACAAATCATTTTCCTGTTCATTTGTTTAGGATTCATAAAGATCTGACAGAGCTACCTGTACAACCCCGTTCCTTTATCTGGCACTAGGTGTAAAAATATAGGATTGCCCTGACAGAGTTACCTAGGACCTGAAAATGTATATGATATATGCAGCTTAAATTACACATCTCTTGTTCTACACATTCTCGCCATTGCTTCATTAGCGCACTGCCCTGTGGTTCCTTTTGCCTAGTTTGTCAGCCTTTCTAATCTTTTGAATTTGATATGACCTTAAAGCACATTCTTCTGTTGTTGGGATCATCTTCTGAACATTGGGCTAAATAAGGTGTTACCTTCTGCTGCATAAAAATATTGACTATGACCCTATATGTTTTCACTACTACTCACCATAATAGTACTGATCTGGAAAGGTTTGCCTTAAAAAAAGAGATTGTTCTTTTACGCTAATTTGTTTCTGATTCTATTAGCCAAGACCTCTCATCATGTGGAACCCACGTCTTGTGAGTGAAGATGTTGGAGTTGGCTTCAACGTACGCAAGTTACGTAAATATTTCTTAAGGTAAACTTGTTATTCTATCTTTCTTGCTTCCATTAAGAAGCTTCATTTTACTTCCTTTATGCGAGGAAACTTAGTCAAAACCATTTTCATTTTTTTAAAAATGAATTTCTTTAATACTTCAATATGTTATGCAGTTATAGTGCAATAAATATACATCTCTAGTTTGAAAATGTTAGAATCTATAATAATCAAGGCTTCATTTTTTTAAAATGTATTTCTTTAACAATATATTTTATGCAGTTATGGTGCAATAAATATACATCTGTAGTTGGTTTTGAACTTGTTAAAAGCTACAATAATTGGTATAGTTCTTATTCACTTTTGTTGTATGTTCAACTTGATGCCACTTATGGAACCTTCATTGGAAGGGAATGTACCTATAGTTTAAATAGCTGAAATGGTTCCTCCTTTGACAAACGTCCATGTGATAAATAAGATGGTCTGAAATCGGAAAGTCTGGTACCATGTTTTCAGTTTATTTATGTGTGAAAGGAAAGAGAAGACAAAAGGAGGCAGCCAACTCACTCTTTGGGTAAAATCGCCTTATATCGGTATGTGAGAAAGCACCACTTTATTTATTACTTACTAGGAAAAAGGACAGCGAAAATAATCATCTCACTGACCAGATACCTTGTATATCCTAATCTTACATTCCAATAGCTATAAAGGTTCACCATTACCAGAATAGAGTAAAAGGTAGGCTAGCACCATAATATTGTCGGTCCTTTCTTAACTATTCTGGTTGGATTACGGATTATGCTTCACCTTTTTTTGTTCCTGTCTGTAGCAAGACAAGCTTTTTTATACTCTTTCCTATACTTACATATTCTGTTTTTGCTTCATGTATTTATAGACCTGTTGTATTTAGATCTCTTTCATTTCTAAATGAATTTTAAATCAATTTTTTTTATCTCACTATTACTGTAGATTTAAGTCATCAGCTTGGTGTGAGTATGGATATGCTAATTTTCTTTTATTGTTTAGATTCCCTCGTTGATACCCGCTAATCATACTTCGGAGTTGCTTCATTCTCCAAATGATGTCTCACGAGATTATAATGTTTTAGACATAGTCCTTGTACTTGTTTACCTTTTCTATGTAAATGTTTCGTGCGCGTGAGTTCATGACATCCTATGATGAGGTCTGGCAGAATTATGCTATTTTCTTATATATGATAAATTCTGACCTGAATTCAAATTCTAATATGTTTCAATTGCTCGACTTTGAAGACTTATTATTTGAAAAAAGTCCTGGGATAGTTTTACTTTTCTAGTTAAATCATTGCTGATTGTAACAACATGAATAATCTTGCTTGATTTGAAGACCCATTGTTATTGGCAGGGATGAGCATTCGGTGGTTCGGCGTGGTTTTTGCCCAAAAAATTGGCACCGCACCGCACCGCACAGGATTCGTAACCAATCGAAACCGAACCAATAATTTCGGTTCGGTTTCGGTTTCAACTGTAGCTCGCCGAGGATGGAGGAGGAGAGCTTGCCGGGGCTCGTCAGATGGAGGAGGAGGATCTGCTCACAGGGGTTCGTCGGATGGAGGAGGATCTCCCAACTCCAAGCCTCATACTGGAGGATGGAAAGGGGTTGGTTGGGTTTTGTTGGGGGGTGGGAATGAAAAGAGGCTTGAGGTTGGGGGAAATTATGAAGGGAGGGACAAAAGCTGGGGAGTGGGATTATAACAAATCAGTTCGGTTTCGGTTTTCCAAATTCCACAAAGTTCGGCACCGAAACCGCACCGATTACTTCTCAAACCGCACCGAACCCCTGAATTCGGTCGGTTCAGTTGGTTTTTTCGGTTTCGGTGAAATTTTGCTCACTCTTATTGGTGCCTACCATAACATCCTCCATTTACATTAATTAACATAGACCCACGAAGCCCATTTGCAACTTTCAATATTACTGCAACTCATGATCCGCATCCTGGAAATCACGATCCTCATCAGCAAAAAATGGTCCGCCGTAGTACAAAACCTCAATGGCTCAAATATTACCATAAATCCACCATAAACTTCCATCATGCCGCACCTCATCATCATCCCATCATGTCACCCCATTATTTGACACGTGGAAGTTACTATTAGGGTACATGAGGGCAGTTCCAGGTATCAACTGGAGTAACTGCAGTTCTTTTTTGTTGTATTGTGTATGAAACTTCACTTGGAGTCCTCCCATGATTCTAGCTTTCTGAATATATGGATATTAATAATTTTCCACAAAAAGTTATTGATAATTCTATTTTGAAGTGAAAATTATACTAAATTGAAGCCTGATAAAGTTTATCTGACCTGTGGGTTTAGTGTCTTCAGAATTTGTGAATATAACCCTCACCCTTTCCTCGAGTTCTTTGTTGGAGGCGTGATATGTACTTGTGATCTCCTTTGTCACGTGCCAATGACTTTACCAACTTTTCTCAAGGTCCTTGCTCATCATGTCAAAGAATTGCCCAAAAAAAATAATCATTTTGACCAAATAATGAATATATGGTTTCTTAACTGTAAATAATGAATGTTGATTCTTGAATCCAACCCTGCTACCAAAAGGAACTTTCTCTAATGTCTTATAAAGTTTGATGTTTTCTTTATTTGTGGAAGGCCTTTTTTTTCCTTCCAGGTTCGGGGTGGGTGGGTGGGGTGGGGTAATTTAGGTATCCTGCTTTCTCCGGGGAAGAATAGTAAAACATTGTTGGAGCTTCCCATCTGATGGGTACTGCTCTAGAAACATTACTTGTCTATCAGACATGAAGTTGGAAAATATCAGCTTAAGATATTTTTAGTATCCAACTTGTTAAGTGACTTTTTATGATCCATTTTTTTGAGGAAATATTTATGATCCATCTTACAAACTGAATGGACAGTATAACAGATTACTCTTGAGTGAGTGACATAATTAAGTGCCGACAACGTCATTAAGAATATGTTTTGGCCTGGTTGCAGTATCTAATTGGCAAATGTGCTACTTGCTCTTTTGGTTTTGGGGCCATTAAGTTCTAATCGTTGTCATGTACTGTCTGCAGCACTTTTACTGTTGTTTACTCAATGAGGCCTCTGCCAACTGGCGCAATCTTTAGATGCTACCCCGGGTGAGTTGGGTAGACTTTTTCATCTTGAAATTCATTATATGTATAAAAGAATTAGAACTGTGGAACCATTTTAAATCTACGTTTTTTTAAGCTTCTGTTCGGTCTTTTGCAGAATGTGGAAAGTGTTTTATGATGATGTAAATAGGCCGAATAGATACTTGCTGGCAAAAGAACAACCTACCCGTCCTGATGCAACAGAAATCGAGGTTACAACCGAAAATTGCTTTTCTTCCTTTCTTGTATTTTGAGTTCAAGACTTGTCCACCAGTAATGTTACCAGGGTAGCTAGATATTTTGGATAAGAGTTTTCATTTTGTCTTTAAACAAGCAGACACAATTTTCAGAACTTCAGATGTCCAATAAATTCTATCTTTTACACTTATATTTTTCATGTTCAGCTAATTTTTGGAAACGTGGCGGAGGAATCTGAGAAGGGACCTTCATTGTTTGGTAGAGCCATGGGTATGTTTTCTTCACTAAACCGATTTATGAAAGCCATATCCAGGTGAACATCGACTCGTGCCCTAGAAAATGAACTGTTTTAAGATTTTCACAATCCATTGGTTACAGCCAAATGTAACAATTTCTCTGTAATTATTTACATGTTTACATCACTACACTAATCAGTGATTTGTAATTCCGAGCACCACAGTGAGTCCTTTTTAACTTATTTTTCAGAGTCAGTTAAAGTCAAATTGCAGTGGTTGTTATAACCATGGTCTTATTTACTTCCCTACTACAGTTAATGGAGTTATATTTACAGCATCAATGGAAAGCTCATGTACTTTCGATTCTTTGCTTATTATATAATGAAATGGCAACTTTTTCCCATGTTCTTTGAGTCTATGTTTGGTTCAAACAGATTGAAATCAATGCGAGTCAACTGATTTTTTATTTATTACTGAAATAGTGTAAAGAAGGGCGGAGTGATAACAATTGAACTCAAAATATTGGACAAAGATGGAGGGAAAGTGTCATAAATGCCAGGAGGCCAGTTGACTATTCAGAAAAAATATCCCATTGGGTTATTTAATTTAGTTTATGCTTGAAGTAGTAAGCCTCTAAAGTTTTCCTTGACCAGCGAAGGTTCGAATATAACAGTATACAAACTACTAATATGATTCCATTACCCATTACCAAACATTATATCTCAAAGCAAAGTACCTAAACTTTATTGGAGATATACTCAACCTTTAGGTTTCCTTTCATTGATCAGGAGTTCCTTTAAATGGCATATTCTGTTATTTAGTTTTCTCCCCAGAACATCAACACAACACTGATATATGATATTTTGCCAAACCTAACCTGTATCCATACAAAGAGTATTGAGAGAACTTTTCACTAAATCATGGAGTAGATTACACGAGAGTACACACCTATCTCCTTGAATCTATGTAGCACGAACGCTTCTACCATGAAGCTGTACCCGTGTCGGACACTCTGACACCCCTGTCGAACATCGACACTTCTTGGGCACTCTCTAATCATGTTAATTATGTGCTATATTTTTTAGTTTAGGATACTTGTCAAACACTTCTTGACATGTGTCCAACATTTTTCATACACTTCTTTGTTCCGGTTACATATTGGGTAATTCATTTAGCTTCATGTTATCAAAGACTATAGTGGGAGAATGTGTCAAAATATTTATTTGTGTGAAGTTATCATAAGTTTACGTATCTTTCAATACGAGAAGTGATACATGGAGCTACTCTATAGAAAGTTGAAGAGTCAAAGCTTATTTCTTTTGCAAAGTTGTAAAAATATACGATAAAGTTAAAATTTTAGCATATATGATAGTTAATGCACACAAAACAAACAAGGAGTGGCATCATTGGTGCACATAGAATTTACAGCGTCATAGCTTGTAAGGGGTGCTAATTTACTTCAAGGCGCATGTTTGCAATCTTTCCAATGGCAACTTTGATTTAAGTCCATGAGAACCACCTCTTGAACCCATATCGCTTAGTGAAGTATTAGTATGGCAATGAAGTCATACCCTAGAACAGGGTATGTCATACCCCAAGTGATTAATCCCACATGGATTATTTATTAGGAAGAAAATATGAAAGAACTGTATAGTTAAGTGTGCTAGGGTGGGTAATTTCAGGATGGGTGATCATCTAGAAGAGTCCTAGATCATGATTCATGGCCACTAAAAATTCCATTGAAGAAATCTTCTTTCATTGAGAATCCTATTCGTGTCAAATTAGGCCCACATTTCATTTTGATTATCAAACTCTACTTCAACTCTAATCTTGATTTCTTTTTTGGTTGGCAAGTATCATCCGACACCATCTTGAGTACAAGGCACAGATCTCAGGACAAACTCAGGAACATCACTTGGTTTTGAGTATGACTAGGTATTAGGATCTCTATTGCCAGCATATTAGGTGGTAAAAGCATTCCATGAAGCAAATTACTTTTACATGCCATAGGTTCAATTCTCATCGGGTGACCATAACACTTGGAATGCGCTGGCTTTGGGAGGAAGGAACATAATTTAACCTATAAAAATAAGAGTTTTAGATATATACCCTCTTCGAATCTTCTATATTTAGAAATTTATCTCAGAATCATTGATATTGTCTATGTACCCCTCAAATCTAATCATTGGTAAAAACTTACCCTTACTATTAGTTTGGATGGAATATAAGCAAAACTACCCGTTATGTCCTTACTTTTGTTTTTTAGAAAAAAATATTAACAAAAAATAGAAAATGAAGCCTCTTCTCTCTCTCTCTCTCTCCCCC
The DNA here is from genome assembly GCA_038442645.1 of Agave tequilana. Classification (NCBI taxonomy): domain Eukaryota; kingdom Viridiplantae; phylum Streptophyta; class Magnoliopsida; order Asparagales; family Asparagaceae; genus Agave; species Agave tequilana. The sequence goes on along the minus strand of JAVJIF010016758.1, from coordinate 35,396 downwards.
CATCCCCCCTCTCCCCTCCTTGAATCTCTCTCCTCCCGCCCCTCTTCTCTCTTCTCCCACCCCTCTACCCTCCTCCCTAAATCTCTCTCCCCTACCCACCCTCTTCTTCCCTTCTGGCCCCTCTCTCTCTCTCTCACGCCTTCCACCTCCTCTTCTCTCCCTCTCACGCCTCCCCCCCCTCTGTCAAAATCGACCTCTGATAGGTCATATCAGCGCCACGAAGACGCTGAGCAGTTTCGCCTTGCCTATGTGGCGCTGGGTTGTCGCGGGGTGGTTATTTTTTGTTCGGATTTAGCAAACCGGTCATAAAATTGTTACAATTCTAAGTCCGAGTTGGCGAACCCGCACTTAAGATGTAACAACTTTACGTCCAAGTTTGGTTAACTCAGATATAAAACTATAGCATGTTCCAAATGGGTATAGTTTTTGTTTAATTATTTAAAAAAATATTAAGATGGTTAACGAAAGCGTTGTGTAGTCTGACGGTAGGATAATTGCCTTCCAAGCAATAGATCCGGATTTGACTCCCAACAAACACAATTTTATTTTATCATTTCTCTAATTCAGAAATGCCCATCTTATTTTGAAAAACTAAAAGATGAAAAGTAAAAAATAAGCAAAAAAATCCCAAATCAACGCGCGAAGTTGGGGTCGAACCTACGAGATTTTCTGCTTAGGAAAACAACGCTTGAGCGACAACTGATTTGATATTAATATGCTTAATACAATTCATTTATTATTATTATTATTATGGACATGCACACAATACACGAAGCGAATGATTTACCGCAAACTTAGTATTACAAAATAGTGCAAAACTAAGTTCGGGTTCGTTAAAGTCAGACCTAAAATTGTTATAATTTTATGTCAGGATTGAGCAAACTCAGACCTAAAATTGTTACAATTTACCTGCGGATTTGTCAAATCTGGACGAAAAAAAAACACCCTGCGACGACCCAGCGCCACGCAGGTGAGGCAAAACCGCTCAGCGCTTACGTGGCGCCGATGTGACCTCTCATTGATCAATTTTGGTCATTACTGGAGAGGTCTTTTCTTAGAATTAAATTTCAAAAGAGGAATTTTTTAAAAAGAAAATTGCCCTAAAACTTTGTCAAATTCTTTACGAAGCTTTCCCTAATGGCCAACCCGATTTTGATGGAAAGGCTTAGACGATGATGATGATGATTGTAAAATGTTATATGAAAACGTGAGCCGAAAAATAGGTGGTTTAATCATTAATGGTTAAATTGCATGCAGTCTATGATTTAACTTTGAGATGGAACATAAATATTATCGACACAAACTTCACCTTTCTCATAATACTAATTACTACATGGCTAATCTTACATCTCTTGGTGCACACAGATAAAGCAAAGACAAATCATAAGCCCTTTGACGCCATTGTAGTCCAAACTCCGTGCTTGAAGTTCGCTGCAGTTGATTAAAGAAGTGAGGAAGCTCCACCCTCTGGCACCTCTATCATCAAACTCATTCCGGTCTAGATCCAGCCAGAACAGATTTTGCAAGTTTCCAAGGTTTGAAGGAATTGTTCCACTGAAACTGTTTCCAGTTACCTCAATATCTGTCAGCCCCGATGCATTGGCTAGTGACATCGGAAATGGCCCGTGGAATTGGTTGTAGTACAATGACAGAGCTTGGAGGGCAGGAAATCTTTGTCCGAAGTCTTGTGGAAGAGTTCCCACAAGTTGGCTGTCGGCTAAGCACAGGTGGTCGATTGTCGAGGAATTGTAGATGGAGGAGGATACCGTGCCAGAAAGTTGGTTATGCGAGAGCGCTAGACTGGTCAGAGAGCTCAAGCATCCATTAGAAGACGGGATGGGTCCAGAAAAGGCATTTGCAGTTTTAAAGCCAGGGAAGCTAGATAAGGCAGGTTGCCGAGTGAAGCTGGGATTAGTCCTGAGAGGATGTTCATAGTAAAATCGATGCTAGTGAGGGGGAGAGGTTACCAAATGATAGCGGGAATCCTCCTGTGAGATTGTCTGAAAGATCGATGTAAGCTATGGAGGAGAGGTTGGCTAAAGAAGAAGGGATGCTGCCTTTTATCTTGTTATTGTTCGGATAGAGGAAGACTAGAGACTTGAGCTGACCAAAAGAAGAAAGGATGATGCCCGAGATCGAGTTCGAAAGATCGATGGATGAAACAGAGGAGAGGTTACAGAGAGGAGGAATGCTGCCTACAAGATTGTTTCCCTCCAAACTTATGGTTTGCATTTTGGACAACCAAGACATAGAGTGTGGGACCTACCCTTCAGGGGAGTTCATTCTCAGGTTGAGATACCGCAGGCGGGCGAGCCCGCCGAGCTCCACCGGGATGTGGCTGTTGAGCCGGTTGTTCGGGAGGTTGAGCCTTCCGAGGAAGGAGACTTGGCCTGGGAGGGCGGTATCAGTCCGGCCAAGTGCAGCGAGTCGAGGTCTAATGCGGTGACCCTGCCAGCGTGCCGCTGGCTGCGCGTCACTCCTGGCCACTGGCAGTGGCTGACGGCGTCACCAGCGTGTGGAGGGGATCGCTGGAGATTGCAGATTTGAAGGCAAGGAGTGCAGGCTGGTCAGTGATATCGGGGGGCCGAGATGCAGCAGCAAGGCATTGGATAGGGATGAGTTGGATGAAAAAAGATGGGTGGCAGATTGGAGTCGGGATAAAGCAGCAGAGGTTCGTGATCTTCATTGAGAAAGTTGGGAGATCTCACAATTGAGAATGGAAGCACAATAATTTCTGAGCTTATAATGTTTGAGAGAGAGGTAGCATACGACCACCAAAACAATTGGGCAAGTTGTGGTCTGAAGAGCATACGACTGGTTGTGGGCTGGCCTCTGTGTCTGTGTTGAGGGCTTGGGTCGAACAAATAGTCCCACATTGGCTAAGACATGAAAATAGTCTTAGGTATATAAATTTGAGCAACTCTACCTAGAAGACTAGTCCTTTGAGATGATGCCCCACGTCTTTCAATTGATATCAGAGTCATGCCCGGCGTGATAGTGAGTCCCTGTAAAGCAATTTGGTTTGCGAAATATTTGACAATGGTGCTCCTTTGCAATGAGCGTGTCGTCTCCTATGCATTTGATCTTCCATTATGATGAAAGTTGAGCTTGCAGGGAGATTCTTTGTTCGAGGGGGATTGTTGGGATTTGAGTCTCCCTGCAAGCTCCAACTATCTTCATACCAGACTCCATCGAGATCACAAATCTTCCGCTGCCAAATACTCGAGAGCCCAACTAGTTTTACAGGGGTTTACTGTGCGTTTTTGCACCTATTGTGGGGATCAACAATATTGAATATCACCACACACATGACTAAGTTCGGGGTATGGCTCTAATACCAATTGAAAGACTTGGAGCACCATCCTAAAAGACCAGTCTTCTAGATGAAGTTGTCTAAATCTTTATATACCTAACACCATCAGGGTGAGGGTTGGATATGCAAGAATCAAGATGAACACATATGATGCGAACACAAGATTTTAGAGTAAAACGGTAGAAATCTCTAGTGCTATTAGCATTTTACAGAAAAGTCTTTACTTCTCTTCTTTTATTTCTTTGGAATTACCTTTAATTCTATTCAACTCAATTGAATTTATCAGGAAAAACCTTATGTATAATATTGTCAAATTCGTTAGAAAATATCTCTATTTTATTGGATTTAGTGAAGAACGCACTAAAATATTTGTGGACTATTTTAGATCTGACACAAGCTATCATATATGATGATAGTATATGAGTGTTTTCTTGTGAATTCAACAGGCACGGGGGTTTTCTCTCGTTATAATAGAATAAAGGGGTTTTTATAAAATGTTGGTAGTACAAGGGGTTTTGTGCAATTTACCCATTTTGTTTGTTATGCATATGATTCAGCCATTTGATCCAGAATTTTTAAGAGAATCAAATCATCTAGGTTTCACAATGTGACATGATCAAGTCATTTGGAGAGGTGAAAGAAGGATTAAAAATACTTGTCATTTCACCCCATTTCTTTTTTATCAAAATCAAGCGAAGTAAGGTTTTCTCTGTTGACTTCTTCACAAAGTTTGTCAGTCTGTCTGTCAATTTTCATCAGTATGTGAGAGAGAGAGAGAGAAAAGCAAGCAGCCACCTCCACCGCTTAATCGCCAACGTCGCCGTCCTCCCTCCTTTCTCGCTCTTCTTCTGCCCTCCTTCTCCCTTTCCCTCTCTTTCTTCTCCCTATACTTTCTTCTTTCTTTTTCTTCCTCCTCCTCTTCTTCCTCTTCAGGCAAAGCAGTCGCTCTCTCCTTCGCCGCCGCAGGCCTCCCTGAGCTCGGTTTCCACCGCCCAAGCGATATTCTAGTTTAGTATTGTTTGAGAGTTGACTGGCTTGCTTGTCACTCAATGACACTTGCCGAACAACTCAAGGCACCAGCCAGAATGCACCAAAATGCAGAGGATCTTCATTCATATCTGAATTTCATTTCATCTCATTTTATTTTCAGAACTGGATGCACTTGGATGCTCTTTTGGAATGATTTGTTGATAGAGTCAACTCTTTCTAAGGGGGGAGTTAATATATGAGAAAACTGCTGATGAGCTAAACTTGTGATGAGAAAGGGAAATTAAGCTAATTATGCTATTATGTTGATGTAAGTTGTTAACTTCTGCAATTAGTATGAAAATAAATTCGGATTCAGATTCAGACTCAGATTCAAATATTAACTGGATACTATTAAATATTCACAGAGAACAGTTTGTCAGTGAATCCTTCGTGACTCTCTGGCTCAGTGGATAAGCATCGGCGCAGACGTTGACTTTGTGTGTGTTTTGTCAAATGCTCGGAATTTTGTGTGAGTGTTTTTTCTTTTACCGTTGTTTTGAATGACCAATTTTATATATGTTTGCATGTTTGTACCTTTCAGTCGCCGAGATGTTTCGTTAAGATATTTTAATGAAATGTCAGAGAATTTTTCTTGTCTCACCGTTTTTTTCTCCCAAAAAAAATGCTAGAATTTCGTGCTCAAATGGCCGACACATTTGTTCACTAAGCTTTTATAGCATTAGAATTTCGTATACAAACAAGGAACAAGTTGAAGGACGCAAAAAAAAAAGGGCAAACAGTTGAAAATGAGTTTTTAACTCAACATCCCAATGTTATGATATTTGAGAAAAAATGTTTCTTTTTTTAAGGAGTCTTCTCAATTTAAGTATTTTAAATTTGTATTAAAAAAATAACTTAACTAGAGTTATAAGGAAAAAAAAAACCTCATTTAATTAGAGTCTTAACCTGTTTAAAACTACAATAAAACCCATCAAAATTAGAATATCAAAACATCAAATCCTAATTGACATGGACTATATTACTTTCAGAAATCTTCTATTTATACCTCTGCTCTCTACCCTCCAGCTTTATTTTTTTGTTCTCTAAAAAGAAAGAAAATTCATGGCAAACTGGATAGACCTCCTTGTTGGAGTAAATTAGAAAATCAATGACAAAAAATAATAAGTTAATTGGATCAAGGCACATTTGTTGCTTCTTTAAAGCAGTAATCACTCCCGCTCCGATATGACAGGATTGTCTGACTTACTTTCTCTGCTTTGAAATGCAAAAATCGATAAGAATTACTTGATTTTTAGTGTACCAAAAGAAAAAGAGAAAGAGGAAAATAAAAGTATATTTTGATTAGACAAGATACCTTTTTTTAATTTAGGCATTATTTCTTTAACATTATTTCTCACTAAATTTCTGGCACTTGCAAATGCACTGCCAGAAACTTTGTGCACGTTATAGTGATAGATATATGAATTAATTATAGGGTGGTCCCTTATGGAGCTATATATAATATATAAGAGAGAAACGTAAATCAGCTGACACAGGAGGCAACTCCCTCCTATGTCGCACTCAAAAATCAATTTCCCGAGTAAATTTTCAAGATCCGACCCCACATTATCATCTTCATATTCTAAGACATACACATATAAAAAATCAAGTGATTTGAAGTTTGTTTACTCCATTTTCTTTGGGTTCAAACATTAACGGTTTTTTAACAATAGAACAAAATGAAACGATTAGAACAATGAGTAAACGTATTTCAAATCACTTGATTTTTTATATGTGTATATCTTAGAATATGAATATGATAATGTGCGGTCGGATCTTGAAAATTCACTCGGAAAATATGATTTTTGAGTGCGACATAGGAGGAAGTTGCCTCCTGTAACGGTCCAAGTTTTTAGATCCTCAATTAACATAAACATTCTTTTAACTGATAGATTATCATAATCACCTCCCAATCTATATAAAAAAAAATTTGGCAGCACTTCCTTTGTAAATATTGATATAGTCAAATATACAATTTTATCCACAATAATTTCGGCCAACATCCGCCTATTATTCTCAATTCAAACATGTAAATTAAAGTCAATAACTGCCCATACCATCATAATAATATTTCAGCTCACGACAGCATACTTATTCTCCAATTACAATTTCGGCTTGACATCGCCTACTTATATGAAAATAAAAGAATCATATGCTCGAGAGTACCCCTCTCGACATTCAGAGCCTCCTTCTCGGCATCCACCATATAACACTAAATTATTTATAACTCCAACTCATCAAGATTTTAGTCATCTAACTTATACTATAATTAGCATCAATAAGAATGTAAACAATACAATATGAAGTTTTACAAATACAATTACAACTCCAAAACTGCTCTATATGACAGAATTCCAACGAAGCGCTTGAAACCTTAAATTGAGCCTTCGCCTTACCATAACCTGAAAAAAATAATAATATGTGGGGGGGTGAGCTCAACAGCTCAGTGAGGAGAGTAAAAGAGAATTAGGAATATGATATACATGTCAAAATAAAAGGAAGCATGTTTTTCTTCAAATGGCGAGGCGAAAAGATGAAATAAAGAAAGAAATAATTATACCAACCTAAACAGTCGCCCCGACTATCACTATAGTTTGTCAAAATGACTGACTCTTTCGAACAATGACTGTACAACTTAAATCTCTGCACTGATTTTATAAGGTTATGAGTTGTATCGAACACCTTACTTTAGTGACTTACTTTATTACCAGATTCATTCGTGTATACATAATATATACACTATACACGACGATACATCAATCACAGTAAGTTAACCCAGATGGTACATATATTATAAAATATACTAATATGTTGTATATCATATCACCATTCAAGTACTGCATGGATTAACCCTTACACTTTCACCCATCATATAATATTTCATTATCTCTTGTAATAAAACAGAGTTTCACAGTCATGCATAAAGGACAAGCATATAACACTATTCAATTTTAATAAACACATCTTATTTCATGACACACGACCCATCTCATACCCCGTCTTCACACCTACCAGCTCCCGTTGGCCCCTTCCTTCGTTTAACACACACAATGTCATACCCCGTCTTCATACCTACCAGCTCCCGCTGGCCCCTTCCTACATTTAATACACACAATATCATACCCAGTCTTCACACCTACCAGCTCCCGCTGGCCCCTTCCTACATTTAACACACACAATATTATACCCCGTCTTCACACCTACCAGCTCCCGCTGGCCCCTTCCTATATTAACACACACAATATCATACCCCGTCTTCACACCTACCAGCTCCCGTTGGCTCCTTCCTACATTTACATGAAAATAACACGACATGCATACACATTACATACACATTACATATACATCAACTATCAAGGTAACACACACAGTGCCTGTTGTGTTGTGATATACTTTTTTCCATTCACCAATCATGTCATTGATGTGTCACACATGGTCAAGTTCGTGTAACTAACAAATATATGCACGCATTCAAACATACATACTACTTACACTTCTCATTCATTTACGACGCATCAGTTACATTCTCGATACTCGTTCTTTATACGATTAGTTCTTTTATCTAGTTATGATTCTTCATTCACATATTGGATATTTGGGCATGAAATTGACTTCACTACTTATCTGTGATTAGAGTCTTAGCATGTCTTGAACATAATAGTAGTCCACTAGTCATCCAGCATAACAATCAATAAGCAATCATTAACAAGGTATCAACTATATATATATATAGTTCTACGATGTAAAACAAGAGTATATGTACAAGTACTATACACACACCCCACGTCCATACTCCTTAATGATGTAACCGACTACTTAATCCAAATCTTGTGTGTCTCATATATATACACTTCGGCTTAGTGTCACACTACTCATTGATAATCTATTCCACTATCGATCTTACTAAAAATTTTATGATTATTAACTAACACATTAATTTATGAGTATTATTCTTATAGAATCATCATCATACTTTGCTAGCTATATTATATTCAAATTCTAATTTAATTACACAGTTGTTATACAACCAAAATTTTATTTCACTGCAACTGGTGATTTAGATCGAAAGATCAGAAGCAGTGCTCCAATTATATATCTCAACTATCTGCCTTGAACGGATCATATTTTGAATATCCAATTTCACAAATTCAATTCTAATTTACTACCGATCTTTATTTCAATATCTAGATTCTTTCAAGCATTCTGATACTCGAATAAGAAACTGCTTTCAATTAAGAGCAACTCGTGCAACTATCACACATGATTTTTATATATATAAATCTCAAGACTACATAGAAGGACTCATGAAGTTTCAAGACGATAAAAATAATAGATGGTCTTTGATGATTGTGATGTGGGAAAAACTGATTTCAACTCTAAGTAAGTTACAAAGTTTTTTCCTAATTCCTATAGAAAGGGAAAGAGTTTTTCATTGGTACATCATATATCCTAATTAAGTATAAAGAACATCACTAGTGGGTCACAACGAAACCATGTGGTTAATTTATGGATCAACAGGGCAAGTAAGACTTTTACGCTCTTATTTGTCAATTGGCGAAAAGAATGAAAGTCTACTGCTATATATAACTTATTTTCTTTACCTATTTTCTTTCCTTCCTACAAGTATCAGTAGGTTCTCAGTCATCTGGATATCATATAAGTTAATTAGAAGGTAACTATAACAGGAGAACTTCCATACATCAAAAGATTCTATCTTTCGAACAATCACTGATATTTATTATAACTTTTATTTCAGATATTTAAAAAATATGAGAAATTTTGCTAGAAATTAGACTTAATTACCTTTCCAATGATATATTATATGACAAGTTTAATTTAAGAAAAATATACTAAATAATTAGAAACTTCTTGATCGGTTTAAAAATTCTGCAACACAGTAGTGTTGACCAACTTGCCGTATTTTGACGATAACTTTCAACACAGACCTTTAATAGGGATACGGTAAGAACCGTTAGAAAGCTGACTTGATTATCTTTCTAACGACAATAATATGATACTTATTACTCATAATACCTAGGCGAACTCCCTCTGAATTTACAGATCATAAAAACTGGACAGATTTGCACAGATTTCTAATGTCCCCAAATTTTAGGTTAGTTTCAAATGTTTTTAAATCCCTTCACCAAATTAAATCACAACTAATAGTTCTCTTATTTGATTACTCTATTCAGAATAAAATGAGTTAGGTCATGAAGTTACTTTATTTTTGTCAAGGAAATATAAAAATTATATCAAAATAGATCGAAGGGGTTCCCATCCTCTTCTCATAATCTAATATCATAACCACAACAAATTTATAAATTTCATTTGAGATCAATCAATATACCGAGAGATCTAAAGATATATCATCAAATTTTGCAAGAAAATAAAGGGGAAAAAGGAAAACTTTGGAACTCTCTCACCTTACTCCGCCGGCCGGCCGCGGCCCATGGCCGGTTGCCGCGCCCCATGGCCGGCCGCCCTTGGCCGGCCGACCCTTCGGCCGCCCCGATCCGCGAGAGAGAGAGAGAGAGAGAGAGAGAGTAGAGAGGATCTCTTAGGGTTTGAAATTTTTGGATGAGAATGAGAGAGGGTTTTAAGAGAAATTTCTCTCTAGGGTTCCCTAATTTAGAGAGATGAAAGGGAACTTAACTTTCAGCCTGAGAAAGAAAAGAGAGAGATGGGAAACTTTTCATCCCTCCATTTACACATAACCCCCTTCCCAAACAAAATTTGCACTATGAATTTCTCTCCCTTCCTCTCATGAAGCCACATGTCCCTACTCATGCCACATGTCTCCACCATTCCCAAATAAAATCTTAGCCATCCATCTACCCACTTCATGCATACCTACCCTCTTCCACTAACTATTATGAATATATAATTATAGTATTTTTCTTGGTATTTACTTGTATTATCTTGTATTTACACAATATTCCAATACATCCATGCAATGTATATATTTATATACAACATATGTTCCATATCCATATATATACATGCCAAAATATTCTTTCACCTATATTTAAAAATTAAATATTTTTTTCACTTCAAATTTCCCCCATAATAAAAATTAAAATAAATAAAAATTCTATTTTACATAAAACACGTTCAATCATCATCTTAATAATTCTGTCGGATCACGTTAATCAAATATTAGGATATAAATTAGGATTTAAATAATCGGGTGTTACACCTCCTGTGTCAGCTTATTTACATTTCTCTAATATATAAGAGAAACGTAAATCAGCTGACACAGGAGGCAACTCCCTCCTATGTCGCACTCAAAATCAATTTCCCGAGTAAAATTTCAAGATCCGACCGCACATTATCATCTTCATATTCTAAGACATACACATATAAAAAATCAAGTGATTTGAAGTTTGTTTACTCCATTTTCTTTGGGTTCAAACATTAACGGTTTTTTAACAATAGAACAAAATGAAACGATTAGATCAATGAGTAAACGTATTTCAAATCACTTGATTTTTTATATGTGTATATCTTAGAATATGAATATGATAATGTGCGGTCGGATCTTGAAAATTCACTCGGAAAATATGATTTTTCAGTGCGACATAGGAGGGAGTTGCCTCCTGTGTCAGCTTATTTACATTTCTCTCATTTTTTAAAGTAACATTTAATTAATTTTAATAAGAATATGACTCATTTTTTTTAAGGCAGTACATTAAATAACTACAATAAATAATTAACTTGATAGTTTAATAATTTCTAATATTTTGAGCTTCTAATGTGAAGGTGAGATCAACTCAAACTATAAATTATGAAACCTAGAAGAGTTTGCATTATAATAATAGAGATTCAGATCATTGATTATATCGGTTAAACAAAGAAATGAAATCAAATCTCTCGTATTTTCAATTTTACTTTCCAGAATTTCATAATATCTGAATTATCCTCTAAATTCTTTAATATTTTCAAAAACACTCACACCGTAAGCTAAAGAGAATAAAAAAAGAATATTTTTGATAGTGACCTCAGCGTTTTGACGTCATATTAGCAGTCATTGATAAAAATTTGCTCAATCCATTTTTGGATCAGGGACTGAATATACAGGTATGATATCAACATTCTGACCCAAGCTAGATAAATTCAGAAAAATCTGTGGATGGATCTCACAAATCAAACAAAAATGAATGAGCCACAAATTTCAATTTGCATTAGTTCTGTTCTCTTCCAGCCAACTTGGGAACCCTATGTTTCATTGTAAAAGGAACCAGTTCACAAATAATTTGCAATATAAGTTTGGATCATGGAAGTGGGGGAAATGGGAGGTGGGAAGTGCGAGTGAGAAATGAGAAAGTGTAGAGGAAAATTGAGATTTGTGAAAATAAATTTTCTGGTGTTTGCTGTAATGTAGTGTAAATGAAAAAATATTGTGTGTTCCGGTGTTTGGCTAGTAATGTGAAAGTGGAAGTGAAAAAGTTGACTATAAAATAATTTAAATTAAATATTATCTCTGAAGTGACATTTTTTGAACAGTAATTGAACTGCAATTAGGATTTACATGATATTAAAATTTAATGCATTAGATTACAACTTATTACAATGTGAGATTTACATGACCACAAAGTTAATTATAGCAACTGGAAGTGAGAAAATGATAGTGTAAAAAGAAAAAAGAAAAAAAAAGGTTTCCCGTTTCTCATTTTTGGTTCAAACCAAATAAAAGAAGAGAGAAATGAGTTTTCTCACTTCTCATTTTCCTCCCACTTCGGGCCTGTTTGGTTAAGGGTGGAAGTGAGGAAGTGAAGAAGTGAGGAAGTGATAATAGTTCCCTTGGAACTTGGGAATTGGTTAGTAAGTTTTCGGTGTTTGGATGTTGTTGGAAGTGTGGTTTGGAAAATATTTTGTCTTTTCCAGTGTTTGGATGGTAATGTGAAGTGAAAGTGAAAAAGTTGACCACAAAGTTGACCGCAAAAATATTATTAAAATAAAAATTAATTAAGAAAAGTAAAAAATGGACTGTAATTAGAATGCAAGTGAGATTTACATGATCAAAAAATTAATTGTTTTGTACTACAACTTATTAAAATGAGATTTACATGACCACAAAATTAACTGTAGCACTCTGGAAGTGAGGAAATTGTTATATAAAAGAGAAAAGAGAAAAAGAAAAGGGGTTTTCTTATTTTCCTTTTCCGGTGTTTGGATAGATAGGGAAGAGAGCAATTATACTTCCCCATTTCCTTACTTCCGCTCACTTCCTTCCAACCAAACACCCCCTTCCATGAATCCAAACACGCTACAGTGGAGGAAATACAAGTTGCACTATGAATTTCATTGATCACTTCAAAATGCAAGATTTATTAAACTCATAGCTCAATGATAACAATATAAACATGGAATGCAAATAAATTGGTACCTTGTTCTCCATCAAAACTGTGATAATGTAATATGGGAATCACCATCAACTTTCTCCTTTACAGTCTAAAAGACATGGCTGAATCCTGTGTGTCCACCTGCATTTAGAATCACAAATGTAATTAGTAAAAGAACTCACCATATACTGCTTGTTCTTTCAGTTGTTTTCCAAATTAGGAGGAGGAGACCATGAAGACAATTCTTTTCATCAATTGGGATACAATTTGTACTCAGTTCCATCCAGAATTAACCGTGCTCCCGCAGTCCTGTTAGCAACACGCCCAACTAATGCCCAAAACATGCAGTCTCCTTCTGGTAACAAAATTAAGATATTTATAACTAGAATTCAATCCAAGAAGAAAGGAAAAAAAATACAGAAACATCAAAAGAGGTGGGGGCGAAATAAAAGAAAGAAAAATTGACACCCATAAATTAGAAGAATTTACTTCCAGAAATAAAGAAAAACATGGATTTCAACATGCGACATAAAATTTGATACCCTCAAGCCCGAAGTTGCAATTAAAAAAAATAACAGTTCTCTGCATGTAACAAATTAACATTAGAGACCACTAACTACAACAGGGGGAGAAAGAGGGGGCAGGGGAGAGGAAGGGGGGGAAGAGAGAGAGGCGACAATTAGAACAGTAATTTTGCTCAGTTGCTGTTTAAAAACTAACAACAACTGACGATTGGGGTAATTTTGAACGTTCAGGTAGAACAGTAATTTTGCTCCAGTTAAAAAACTAACAATAATTGACGATATGGGTAATTTTGAACGTTATTAAAGATTTGGAGGGTTATTTCGATGTTATGAAGATTTGTGGAGTAAAATTTAAATACGGAATAAGTGGGGGTTCATATGAGAAACACCCAAAGAGTGGGAAAAAAAAAAAAAAAAACTTGCCTTCAGGAATTCGATCACAATCCCGCCCCTTTCCTCAATCAAAATCCCCTTCCCTTAAAACACTAAAACCCTTGCCATCATCCATGGCGAATTGGGCAGCTCTCTCGATCGATCTCCTCAGTCTCATCTACCAGAAACTCACCGCCCTCCACCAGATCCCCTATCAGATCAGCGATCAGATCCGCTTCACCGCCGTCTGCGTCCCTTGGAATCTCGCCGCCAAATCGGCCACCCCCGCCGCCGGAGCCCCTCGCCCCCATGGCTCCTGCTCCCCGGCCCCGACGACACCGCTGCCGCATGATTCTACACTCTCACCGACAAGACGACCTACAACATCCCCCTCCCCGTCCGCACCTCCCTCGGTTCCTCCTACGGCTCGCTGGACACCGCCGACGAGGAGGCGGCGATGCATCTTATGAAACCCGTCACCGGCGTCCAGGTCCATTTCCCTTCGGCCGCCGCCACGAATTTGCCACAACACAGCGGTGTTTACTTCCCTAGGGCGATCTTGGCGGCCGCTCCGTGCGGCGACGTCGATTTCACGGTCATTCTTCTCTACGGCCAGCACTACAACCCGCATGCGTACGGCAATATTGCTTTCGCGACAGCCGGAGACGACGCCTGGACCAAGCTGTCCATGGAGCGGAGGCCCGAGGGGATCTGCGACATTGTGAACCACAAGGGGAAGCTGTGGCCCGTGGACGTGTCGGGGGCAGTCCGCTTTTGGGAATGGGACGATCAGGGTTGTTCCGGCCTGGATAAATTTTTCGTGTAGTCTGTGACGGGGGGCGAATTGTTCAAGCTGCTGACTTGCTTCTGGACGAAGAGGTTTCAGGTTATGAGGGCGGACCTCGAAAGGCGGGAGTTTGCGGCGGTGGATGACGTGGGGATAATGTGTTCTTTGTTGGCAAGAACTACTCGATTTTGGTGTCTGTTGCAGAGTTTCCAGAGTTGATGGGGAGCTGCGTTGATTTTACTAATTGCATTCATTGGTTGGGAGTTATCCCTCTGGGGTGTTCGATATGAAGGACAAGAGTGTAAGTAGATTGAGGCTCCTGATCTTCCTGATGCAATCTGGCCTCCTCCATGCTGGATTGATCCCACTCTGCTCTGAAACTAAGAATCAGAAGTAAGCTTCTGTCGAAAGATTCATTCGGTATTATGCTTCGCTATCCTTTTTTTTTTTTTGCTTCCTCATCAGTGATTTATTCAAATTAGCAAAAACTAATACGTTAAACAAGTTTTCTTTGATATGCTATGCTTATTCAGATCAATGTAGTTTCAGCTTATTCCCTTCTGTTCTTCTACTGCATATAACAATCAAATCTCAGAGCAATTTGATGGTAATTTGTTGAAGATGACAGTATTTTAGTCAATTGACAGAGTACATCAATCTACTGAGATTTTTGGGAATAATTAAAATGAGCAAAAACCTTCTGTGGGGTATATATGAAAATCCTAAAAAATTAAGGATCTTGCATTGATGCACCAAATCCATTGCAGTTTAACATGTAATTTCATAGTGTACTTGAAACCTATTTGTATATGTACTTAAAGTAAGGTTTAATAGTAATGAACCTCATTTTCCTTTAACAAGTCTACCTGTTTACTCAACATGTGCATAGCCTAATGTAAAAATAGCTAAAGTAAGGTTTACTATAAGTAAACCTTTTTAAGTTGGTAAAAGCATATTTTTGCTTCGTGCCATTATAAAATCTATGCATGCAAGTTAAGGTAAGATTTATTCATAGAATGCCTTCTTTTTTGGCTGGTAACATTTGTGCCTCTTCACTGACTGAGCTAGAATTTCTTGTTTGGAGTAGGCCAAAACGTTGTTAAATAAATTAACAAAATCAAACTGATCCAATTGTCTCTGATTTAGAATAAGATAAACCTTAAATTTCTTCATAACATTTTATAAGTTCTTCATATGCTTTGAATTTACAAGTTTGGAACAAGTTCTGACTTCAGTATAAGAATTTTCTAAGCATCATGAGAAAGAATTTCATAATTTCAATTAAACAAAACGGGCATTTGAGATAATATCAACACAAGTCCCTTCCCAAAGGGAGTAAAATCAATAAATTTTAGATTGAAGAGTGATGGTACGTGTTATAGGATAATTCACGCACTTGAATCATTGCCTTTGCAATGTCCACTATGAGCATTCTGAGACCATGGAGAAGTACACTACAAGAATATTGACGAGACACCTGATTTGAAAATTGCATCAAGGCAATATGAAAGAGCTTAAGTATTATTCTTCGCTTCATATGCAAGAGAGGAGAGTGGTCATGATATAGGAGTAGAGAACTTAAGCCAAAAAGCAAAGTATTATTGTTTGCTTCATTGCTTAAATAAAAAAGTTGCCGCTGATTGATTTGATTAAACTGACAAAATGCATCATCTTTCATATAAATAAAAAAGAATTCAAGCTAAAAGTTTAATTATGAGAAATTTAAAGGGTGCAACCGAAAAGAATTTAGTTGTGAATAATCTAGAGAATACTCCTTTAAAGATAAATATCTTCTTTGTATGTAAAAGGATCATGATTGGTTCTTTTAAAAACGGGGCAATATAGTATTTAAACATATTTCCAGTACATGCTTTGTAAAACCTATGTAGCATGGGTACTTCTATTATGAAGTCGTACCTGTGTTGGACACTCCGACACCCATATGGAACTCTGACACTTGGACACTTCTCAAACTTATCCTCAATTATATGTAAAATTTTTAATTTAGGACACTTATTGGGAACTTCTTAGACACATGTTCTATATTTCTCTCACACTTCTTTCTTCACATTACATATTTGAGATATTTATTTACTCTTACATATCAAAGATTATACTTTAGTGAAACAAAAAATATTGATATTTATGAAACTATAAGTTTAAATGTATTTCAATACAAGAAGACACATCGAACAATGTGTGTTGTTAGGAAATATGATTTATATAAGGAGCAGTATACGAGTTGTATGAGGAGCATTATACGAGTTGTATTAGGAGTAGTATAAAAATATGAGTAGGATTAGACTTCATGTATTTATATATTTGAGAGGAGATCTCTCTGAGACTAACTCTCTAATTTCTATAATCTAAATCTTTTCATAAAATTAGAGCCCTAAGATTCTCGATCCTTCGCGACCTTCGTCGTCTTCATCCCCGCTCGCCATCAAAAGAGTATCATCAATTCTCTTTTTTTCTTCATCTTTTTTTTTTCCTTTTCTTATTTCAAATTTGATTTGAATTCATATTTTTTAAAAAAATTGTTGTTCATAATGAATAGTACCTCTGCTATATTGTTCACTATTTACATGAAGTAAATAGTCAAAAAGTTGAAAAAAGTTTAGAGTTTTTAGGCTATTCTTTTTTCAAGATTATGTATTCTTTTTAAATACTTGAGAGTTTGATGATTTTTTATGAGTTATTTTAGATCTCGTGGGAGGATCATTTGTTTGAGTTGTTTGTTGGGTGTTTAGATCTCGAGGGAGAATTTTTTTCTAGGTATCTTGGCGTGTTTAGATCTCGAGGAAGGATCATTTGCTTGGGTATTAGATCTCGTGGGGAGTTTGTTTGGTTGATTTGTTTTGTTTTTAGATCCCGAGAGAGGATCGTTTGCTTAGGTATTTTGGATCCCTGAAGATCATGGTTCAAAGTCTCGGTCTCGGCCGCTGACTGAGCCGGCACCGAGACGGATCGTTCTCGGCGACTCGGATCGGACTCGGACGATACGCACAAAACGCTACATAGAACGCCAAAAAAATTATGAAAAAAATCATGACAAATCGTAAAAAATGTAGACATCAAAATTCATATATCACATATTCAAAACATATCACCTAACACTCAAAATATAACGTGAGAGTATAAATACAAGTGTCGTCGGTAGAAAGATATCAAAATACATGCATAATATAGTAAATTGCATAAAATAATTCATAAGTACCTGCTAATATAGTCATTTTCACATGAATTACGAGGAGGCAAAAATCATCATTATCATCATTCCCGCGATAAGTATATAAAGCAGGTATATAATTTCCATAAGGATAATAATATGTTTGTGGATGAGATCCTGTAAGCTGAGATGATTGGCCAGAGGATCTAGCATCAGAGTAATATGGCGGTAGGGGTTCTACAATATCAGCTCTATAGGGATAATACCCAAAATCTTGATATTCAGTGCTGCTAGTAAAATATTCACCAGTGCTAGAATAATCAATGCTAGAATATTGGCCAGATGTCAAACCCAACCCCTGGAAATGACCTTCAAGACTATAATGACTATGTGAGTAGTTATCATGTTCACTC
The DNA here is from genome assembly GCA_038442645.1 of Agave tequilana. Taxonomy (NCBI): domain Eukaryota; kingdom Viridiplantae; phylum Streptophyta; class Magnoliopsida; order Asparagales; family Asparagaceae; genus Agave; species Agave tequilana. The sequence goes on along the minus strand of JAVJIF010016758.1, from coordinate 17,447 downwards.
GAATAATCATCGTTAGAACTGAAATCGACCAACCGATCCAAATGTCCATGCTGTTGTGAAATCCCGCCCGGGCTCCATGATATGTATCTTGTGTGGCATAATATCCTGAATCTCATGTCATAGCACCACCTCGTTGGCTTCCACCAACATCATGAGTCTCTTCATCATTACTGCCATCACCTCTATAACCGCTGTCATCATCATCACCACCATCACCGTCATTATCACCGTTCGCCATCACCGCCACCACCATCGTCGTCGCCATCACTGCCACTTTCGTCACTACGACGAATACCTTCATCCAACCAACCTAAGTCATCTGGTGGTAACATCGGTTGTTCTTCCTCACGAATCTACTCATCCAAAATATCATCATCATTGAAAATATCGTTCAGATCAATTGGGTTGTAATAATCTGTAACGCCCCGATCCCGCAGGTACGGGGACGTTATGGCGACGTACGCACGCAGGGCGGAAAACCCTCACGTACGTACGCTAAGCCTCAGTACAATAAATAATCTCCATCAATACCTGAGTTCCAGCATGAATTAAGTACAAGAATACCTGCAGAAAAGGGGTGAGTGATCATAACAGATAAGAATAACAGTAATAAATATGATAACAGAAATAAATTACTAAGATACCTATGAATTGGCCAGATGAGGAATCTCCTATGTGACTTCAAGGCACTTTCGGCACGCGAATCTCCAATCTGGGCACGCAAACCCAGGGTCGTCAGAAAGCGACCTAGTGAGTGGTAAAATGAAGGAGGCAGTAATATATACAATAGTAATACAAACATGATAATTAGATATAATACATAATGTTGTACTAGTGATACCATATAATAAGGATACCATAAGCAGTAGAAATAGATAAACATGTAAGCAGTGGAAATATATAAACAGGTCACCTTTTAATACCATCATTACCTAACCGGTTATCGGGTCATGTCTATAGTCGTATCCAGTTTATATAATATATATAATGTTATCTAGTGGTGACGAGTATACATGCTAATGGTGATGTGGTAGCAGTGAACATGCAGATGAGCATATGCTACCTAACCAGTATACGGTGTGGTGCATAGACAGTAAAGATGTATGCGGTATACAGAAAATAGACTATATGCACATAAGCATGAATAGGATGCCACTACAGAAAGTGTAACATGATATCGGATAAATGATCAGGTACAATAAGAAGTACAACTATACAATAGGAAACATGTATCAGGCAAGAAACAATAACAAGTAGTAAACATGTATCAAGCAAGTCATGTTATTTATACAATAGTAGCGATCAGTACCACCTGGTATTTTAATCAATCTCTTCCAGTGTCCCATACCACTGGCAGTTCATACTGGAGCCCGCACTCCAGTCGAACCCATCCGGATATGGCCTACGGGTACCATTATCCAAACGAGAGAGTGATCAAATAACAAGTGTTCCCGATGTCACTATTGTGTATACTGTTTTATTATGTTACTTGGAAACTCATGGTCGAGGAGTTCTTATCGGGTGGATGTATCCCGTGCATACCCGGGATTACGGCCTTAAACAAGCCCCTGGCTGGCAGGACCAGGGCCCTCCGCTAAGAGGGGAGCATGAATCAAGTAACAAGAGCTCATGGAGCAATTGGTAGATAACACTACCGTCCCCTGCAGTGGGAAAACAATATGGATCCAGTACATCACCCGATAAGATCTAATCAACCGTCAAGTCTCCCCGTACCCCAGTTAGCTTTATGATCTATTATATCAAGTATACAATGTAACAAGAACAACTACTGTACATGATACGGGTAACATGATAACTGGACCTAAGCTCTGTAGATAGCGTAGAACAATATAACGGGAATCAGGAACAATATAACATGAACAAGATAACATGAACAATATACCGGGAAATGGGAACAATAGATGTGGGATCCCCACATATCGCATATCAACAGCTCTCATGTCCAGTATCGGGAAATCCATATCAGTAACATGAAACAATCATATATCATGAATACGGGAACATGGAACAAAAATGCATGTAATAAGCATGGTGATCTATATGACAAGAAGATAGAAACAACACAGACATGTGTAACTGTAATATGTAAGCATGACATGAATGTGTATGATGATCATGCTAATATGAATGATCCTGCTAATATGAAATGCAGTAGTCTGTGTAATGATATGCCGAGAATCCATGTACCGAGGATAACAATACCAGACACAACGGTCTTTCGTGAAATGGTGCTGCTACGTATCGGTGGGCTATGCCTACGAAATAACAAGTGTGCCGTGTCATAGTATCTGTGTAACATGCACAGGTAATAACAGTAGTCAGGGTCTTCTATCATGTACAGTGAACTACAGTATCTGTGTAGCCGTAGGCCTGTGTAGCACTAATATATGTAGGAACAGTGGTCGACTGTGCCTTATAGTAACGGTGTCTAGCATACATGTCTAGTACTAGTGTAATGTCATAGTGTATCTGTGGATCAGTATGCATGTAACGTGACTATGATACAGTGCATGTCATAAGAGTGTATACCCGATTGTCAGTGATTGTGCAGGTCATGACTGTATTCGAGTTGTTTATGTCAGTATACCTAGCAATATTCAAGGTCATGCCTATTTCAATGACTGTACGATTGTGACCAGTGAATAATTAATAGTTACCAGATTTTATCCATAATCAATAATTAATAGGTCAATGTCACTAAACACAGTAAAATATAATTTATAAAAGAAAAACACTCACAAACTGGCCATAGGACTGTAGCTCTCTTTCCCACGATCGCAACGGATCTAGAATCGCCCGAATCGGAGTCCGGATGCTCCAGATATCGCCCGAACACTTTATTGGGTTTCAGATGCGGGTTTGACTCATAACGGGTCGGGTCCAGATCCACAACCAACCCAAACCCGATTAACTTAAATTAATGGGTATTGGGTTATTGGGTTTAAAGGGTTAACGGGTCAGGTTATTAATGGGTTTAACCCAAATTGGGTAATGGGTTTGGGTTGGGTTTTACCCAACCCAACAACACAAGAGGCAGCAGCAACTTGCTGCTGCCGCCTCCACCAGCTGGCCGGCGGCGGGAGGAGACCGGCCCGGCCGCCGGCGGTGCGGCTGTGCTACCTGACAGAGAGAGGGAGTGAAGGAGAGGAGAGAGAGTGAGAGGGAGTGAGAGGGAGAGTGGTACAGGAAAAGAAGAGAAGAAGAAGAAGAATAAGAAGAAGTGGGGAGGGAAAATAGGAAGAGCCGGGGGGCGCGACGGCGGCCGGCCGGGCTGGGGCGCGGCGGCGGCGGACGGCCAGGGACCGCCTGCGGCGCGTGGCCAGGGGGCACGCCGGTGGCGCGCCGGCCACGGCGTCCGGCGATGGGTCTGGTCTGTCTGGACGAGAGAGAGAGGAATAGAGTGAGAAAAGAAAGAGAGGTTTTAGGAGATAGAGAGATTTTGAAAGAGATGTGAGAGAGAGATTTAAATGGAGGGATAGGTCGGTGGAAAGGAGGTCGGGGAAGAGGCTTCCAGAGAAAGAAAGAAAAAGAAAAGAAAAGAAAAGAAAAGATTTAAAATTAATAAAATAATATTATTTAATTCGGCTCAAAATTCGACTAACTCCGAACGGTGCCCAAAAATTACAGAAAATAAGAAATATTATTCTAAGACGTAAGATGAAGACGGTTTGCAGAAATTCTATCTGGTTTACCAATTAAAAATTCCGGAGTGTCTCGCCGATACGGACGACACCGGTTTGGCCGAATTTTCCATAAAATCAGAAAAATTCTCGAAAATACCGAACGTAGCTCATGTGATCCTAAGACATGTGGTGAAAGTCGATTCTCAAAATTGTACTCCAGAAGGCCGGTTATCGGTATCGGTCGACACCGACTACGGAGATTTTCCAAACTAATCTAGAAAAATTCCCAGAAAATCCTGAAAAATTTAAAATATTAGAAAATGATTTTTAAAACTGAAATCGGCTCAATCAGACTACTACGGGGTCAAATCAATTTTGTACGTCGTATCGCGTACCGATACGGTAATACGTACACCGGGGAGCAGGGGTTACATAATCATCAGTGTCGCTTTTGCATGTCAAGTTTTTTATTCGCACCGCATATTATAATGCACAAATACTATTTTATGCAACTTGTTCATTGCTAACCGGTTGCGCAATTTTGTATGAATCAGCGACCACATGCTCCAATTTCTTTCACAACCCGATGAAGAACATGTTTGGCTTAAAACTTTGATGACAATTTTCTGCAGATTGGGAGCTTCTTCGTCATAATTAATCCACCAATCAGCTGGAAGAGATTGTTGCACTGCTATTCTAATCAGTGAGCTTCCAAATTCTTTCACTCCATCCACAAATAATTTTATCTGTGAGAATACACATCATAAGTGTTAATATTTGTATAACATTATATCGATGAAATAAATAAATTATTATCATCTCATTAATGGCTTTTGCTTGTTTATTCAAATCCGGCTTCAATCTTTTAATGACCTCCTTCAACCATTCTCATTTCTGAATGTGTAAAAAATTTTTTGAATATTAAAGTGCTGGATTTAAAAAATATGCAGCAATAATGTAAGCACATGATTGTTATGATATGACAGTTTCAATTTTTAATCAACAAATATGATTTCTAGGCAAATGAATTACCAGCAGGCAGCAGTAGGCAAGTGTCTATGCAATTGTCCCTCCCATCTTCTATCAATGATATCCCAGTACTTCTTTCAGTTCTTATTTGATGCCTTTATAGCCAATTTTGTTCTATCCATAGCTTCATATATAATAGATAATGTAGGTTTCTTGTCTTGGTCTACTACCTTTAAGACTCTAACAAGAGGATCCATAATGTTTTAGAACTCTCTTGCCTTCTTTCAAAACCGGTAAGTCAGAATGAGATTAGAAACCTTATCTCGCATACTTCTACTCATTTCCTTGTTGAATTCACGCCATTCGTTAGTCGTACACATTCTTTTCAAAATCTTACTCATAGCGAAAAGGCTTTCAATAGAAATAAACTCGGTGGCAAACCGTGTTATACCTGGTCTCAACAAATCTCTATCTCTGATAAATAGCTTCATTAAATTCACCACTTTGAGGCTATTGTAAATGAATGATGTGATTATCTTAGCATCATCTAGTGTCCCCTTGACTGATTTCACAGAGCTAATATCTTCAAGCATCAAATCAATGCAATGTGCTGCACAGGGAGACCAAAACAATATTTTCTCTTCTCCATCAACATGTGACTAGCTGCTTTGTAACTTATCTCATTATCTGTTCCAACCTGCACGATCTTTTCTTCACCAACTTCATCAATAACTTTATCCATTAGCGAGAATATATAATCAGCAGTCTTCAAGATATTAGTAGTATCAACAGAAGTATGGTAGATCATGCTTCTATCACAATAAATCATGAAATTAACAATAGTTTCTATTCTGGGAACTCCAGCCATCATACATGATCGTGTAACCATACTGCGGCCATTTATTTTTATTGAAGCAATATATACTTCAATTTCTTTCATTTCCTCCTCTAAATATAGATTGCCAATCTGGTACCCTATAGGGCCTTTTACACCTAGGCCTGCCTCCGCACTAGTATTAATCATGACTTGATAGTAAGGACCACTATCAGCTGCATTGAATGGTATTGCATTATAGTGAAAGAATTTTGCCATAGATTTTCTTATCTTTTTAATATTCTCAGCAAAGAACATGCTTTTGATTGATTTTTATTTTATTGGGAACATATAAGGATCAATACCACGAGCTGAAATTTCAACTTCTCTCGTAGTCATACTCGATGCAATCCACGGTTAATCCTGATCTGAAGGCTGCGAACTATTGCCATCAATATCAACTCCTTCTGCCGATCTCCAAGCCATTTCATGACTTCTTTCATAACTTGTTTTAGTTGTCTTCTTTCAACTCTTCTAAACCATCAACTTCTTCAATTTCATTATCAGAATCTTCATCGGTCACATTATAAAACTCTTCTTCACTTAAAGATTTTATAAGTCGCGCTTTCTTGGATTTTATGGCCGCTCTTTTTTTGCTACCTTCAGAAATATGCTGTCTCATTATTTGAGATACCTCTTTGATACTCGCAAGCATCCTTCCACCTGACCGGGTACATGTGTTATATATTACTTCAATCTAGTGATACCACTATGGACTTGTTTCCCACAATAATTATACTTTACAAGTTTTCTACTTCCTCCAACAGGGGTACCATGTTCCCATCCAATATCGCGTTACTTTGGAGCCATACTGAAATTTAAAAAATTATCTGTTAAATTAAATTAAAACTAAAGTTAACTAAATTAATTAAATAAAACAAAATTAAATTAAACTCAATTAAATTAAACTAAACTAAATTAAACTAAACTAGTTTATACTAGATTAAGCTAAACTAACTTAATACCTAACTTCAATAAAATTATTAAATTACCTAACTTAATTATAATTACAAAATTTTATTAAATTAGATTAACCTAAATTAAGTTTAACTAAATTAAACTAATTTAAATTAAATTAAACTAAATTAAATTAAACTAAATTAGTTTATACTTGATTAAGCTAAACTAACTTAATTACCTAACTTCAATAAATATTAAATTACCTAACTTAATTATAATTATAAATTTTATTAAATTAAATTAACCTAAACTAAGTTTAACTAAACTAAACTAATTTAAATTGTATTAAACTCAAATAATTAAAATCAGAAAGAGGAACAGAGGGGGGAGAGAGAGGGACTGAGGGATAGAGAAAGGAACAGAGGGGAGAGAAAACTAGGGGAGAGAGAGGGATTGAGGAATAGAGAGAGGAACAGAGAGGAGAGGAACAGATGGGAGAGAGAGGAACAAAGGGGAGAGAGGGAGGGGGACTGAGGAGAGAGACGCAGAGGGAGAGAGACAGAAATCGACGGAAAGAAGGGAGAGAGAGATCGACGGAGAGAGAGAAGGAGAGAGGGGACGGAGACAGAGACATAAAGGGAGAGAGAGACAGAGACAGAGAGGGACAGAGAGAGACACAAAGGAAGAGAGAGGGAGAGAGATCGACGGAGACAGAGTGGGAGAGAGAGAAAGATGGAGACAGAGACAGAGAGTGGGACAGAGAGATCGACAGAGACAGAGGGAGAGAGATCGACGGCGAAAGCGACACAGAGGAGAGAGAGAGAGTGAGAGAGATCGACAAAGAGAGAAAGGAAAAGAGACGACGGAGAGAGAGGAGAGAGACAGGTACCTGCGAGGAGGAGAGTTGACGGCGACGGGCGTGGATTTTTTCTTTCTGATTTAGAACGCAGAGAGGGGGCAACGTGAGAGAGAGATGAGATCTCTCTCTCCCCCTTTATGTTCGCGAATCACTGGTGCTGAGTCGACCCGGGTCGGTTCCGACTCGAAGCCGACTCGTCAACTCGGGCGAGTCTCGTAAGACTCGGCCGAGTTGAGTCGGCTTCGAGTCGGAACCGACTCGGGTCGACTCGGCACCCACCCTTCGACTCAGGCGTCCAAGTCGTCTCCTTGGTGGCCGAGTCGGATACGACTCGGCCGAGTCCTTGATCACTGCTGAAGATGATGAGTTTCAGAAGAGATTCCAGGAGTATGACAGATAAGGAGCATACACAAAACAGTTTCTGATGTTTCAGCAGTTTTAAGTATTTCAATAGTTTCAGGCTTGCTTGGATGTCTTACTTCTGAACAACTTACTGAACAATTTTAATAATTTCATATATTTCAACAATTTTAAGCTGCCAAGATATCATCTTCTTCCTCCACAGCTACTCTGGCCCTGATCAGATTACTACACAGCTTATCTTGCATCATTTTCTCCACATATGGGTTATAGATTCAGGAGATTTAGATCATATGACTGAAAACTAAGGTATTATATCTTTCTCTGATTCTACTTGTTCATTTCCGTCTATTACATTAGCGATGGTTATATTTCCTTTGTTCAAGGCAAAGACTTTCTAATGTATATATTCTTTATCTCTATCATATATGATTTATATTCCAGACTTTTCTTACAGTTTATTATCAGTTAGTAAGATTATTAGAGAGTTAAATTGTTCAATGAAATTTTATCTTACATTTTGTGATTTCAGAAACATGGAACAAAGAAGAGATAATTGGCGCTAGTCGTGAAAAAGACGAATTGTATTACGTAAACTTTGTCTCCAAACTAGTTTGCGTGCTCCAGTTTAGTTTCACTTTTGATCATCACTATCGGTTAGGTCATCACTCTATCGGTTTTAAAAGTTTTGGTTTCTGAGTCTAGTCAAAGCGAGTCTTTAGAATACGAGCTTTGTCAACTGGAGAAACATTATCGAATGTTTATCATAGTAGAATCAATAAACGGGCTAATCACCCATTTGATTTGGGTCATTCCAGTGTTCTAAATGGCGGCCACAGCGGCTACATCGGCCGGGAAAATTTATCGAGGATGGGATATATCGGGGACATATCGGGGATATTTTCAAAAATCGGATGTCAAAATCGGGCTGTAAATATACATATCTTCTTGTCTTAAATTACATCTCAATAAGACAATATATGCATAAATTATATAAAGCTACATAAAACATCATACTATATGTTTAAGATATACTTAACTCGATAACTTGCATTAAGCTTATAAATGCATAATCACTATCCAAGTATAGAATCTTCACAAATGTCATATTGCCACATCGCTCGAATTACCCAAATATATAACCTAGAAATTGAGTGTGAACGCTATATGGGTCCAAAATCGCCGAAATTGCGGGATATATCGGGTCCATGCCGATTTATCGGCGATTTGGGTGAAAATCGCTATATCGGTTTGGATGTGCCAAATCATTGCGGTAGGTGCCGTAACGCAATATCGGCGCAATATCGGGGTTATATCGGGGATATTTATAGCACTGGGTCATTTAGATGTATGGGGTTATGTTCAATAAATAACCTTAGTTTTCAATATTTCATTACTTTTGTGGATGATTACTTGCGTGTTATTTGGCTTTATCTCATGAAATCTCATTCTGAAATCTTTTCTATATTTCAATTTTTCTGAGATTAAAACTTAATTTAACATTTCTGTGAAAATCTTAAGATCTGATAATGTTAAGGAGTATTTTAGTTCATCTTTCACAAATTTTATGACTGAGCATGACATTATTCAACAATTCTCGTGCGCATACACTCCTCAACAAATTGGTATCACTGCATGTAAAAATCGTCATTTGTTTGAAACTGCTTGCACATTACTTATTCATAGAAAAGTTCCTAAATTTTTTAGAGTGATGCAGTTTTTAGGGCATGTTATTTAATTAATCAAATTCCTTCTTCTGTTTTGCAAAATCAAATTCCACATTTAGTTTTATGTCCTCAAAACGATTTGTTTTTTGTGCTACCAAATATTTTTGGGTGTGTATTTTGTTTAGAACAATGATCTTCATAAAACTAATCTGGATTCTCGTGCTCCCAGATGTATTTTTCTTGGGTATTCTCGAACCAGAAAGTGGTATTATTATCCTTTACTGGATTAATTTTTTTTAGCTGATGTCACATTCTTTGAGTCTAAATCCGAGTTTAATAGTGACTCTTCTTCCTTAGACTCCGAGAATGACTATATATTTTTTCTGTTCAGGATCTGCCAGTCGTGTATACTTCATCATCGGTTGATATAGATCTAAATACATTGCCTGTACGTGGAGAATCAAAACCCCCTGACCCAAAGTCTTCACAAGACGTACTTCTATTGCACCTGTGTTAAAATCTTTTGTTATTTCAATTTCTGAAACACAATCTAGTGAGAACACATCTATATTACCCTATAATGATACTACTGACTCTGACAGTGTTTTTAATAATGACCTTTCTATTGCCCTTTGTAAGGGTAAACGCACTTGCATATATCATCTATCTTTTGCTTTTATCTTATTCACACTCGTTTCCTTCCTTTTTGCCTTCATTTTTTTGGATTCATATTCTGTTCTTAAGTCTGTATCAGAAGCCATGTTTATCCTAAGTTGGAAGGATGTCATGAAAGAAGAAATGCTGGCTCTAGAACAAAATGAAACTTGGAATCTTACTGTTATTCTTCCAAGAAAGAGAGCAGTTGGATGTTAGTGGTGTACACTGTGAAGCTAAATCTCGATGGGTCATTGGCTCGTTTGAAAGCTCGGTTGATTTGCCAAAAGATATTCTCAGATGTATGAAGTGGATCATCATGACACTTTGTCGTTGGTTGTAAAGTTGACTTCTGTGTGTATTCTCGCTTCTTTGGCGGCCACTCATCACTGGCCTCTCCATTAGTTAGATGTTACAAATGCTTTTCTTAATGGTGTTTTGACGAGGAGGTTTAAATGGAGCAACCACCCGATTTTGGCTCAGGGGAGTTAGGGAAGGTGTGGAGGCTGAAGAATTCCTTGTATGGAGAAAGCAGTCATCAAGAGCTTGGTTTGGACGATTTGTCTTTGTTATTCGGGCTTTTGATTTTTTTATACTCAGAAGGATCACTCTGTGTTTTGGCGATAACATCAAGAGAGGATGTTACTACTTATAATGTATGTGGATGATATTATTATATTGGTGTTGATGCATATGGGAATACCTTGGATCTTTGCGATCTTCTTAGACATTGAAATAACTAGTCTAGGAGGAGAATTACTCTTTCCCAGAGGAATATGTGCTTCATATGCTCTCTGAGGCAGGTATGTTGGGATTGAGAGCTGCTAATGCACCCATGGAAGCTAATGGCAAACCCTACTAGATCAAGGAGGATCTTAGATAATCTTGGCAGGTATTATCAGTCAGTGAGTAAGCTAAACTATCTAATAGTGATTTGATATTGCATTTGTTATGAGTGTTGTAAGTTAGTTTCTCTCAGCACTAAAGAAAACTCATTTGGATGTAGTAGTGCGGATTCTCATGTATTTAACGAAGTTTTTGGAAAAAGGCTTGTATACTCAGATTGTAGACGCACCAGAATTGGTGATTTTTTAGATGTTGATTGGGCAGAATCATCTGTGAGAGAGCTGCGGGTGAGAGAAAGAGGGAGAAAAGAGAGAGATGGAGAAAAAAGAAGAGAGATTGGGAGAAAAGAGAGATCTGGAGAGAGAGAGACACAGAGAGAGAGGGGTACCTGTCAGGGCGACGTGCAGCGAGGGGCTGGCGGAGGCGTGCGGCGGCGAGGGCTGGCGATGAGGGCGCTGGCGACGGCGAGAGCCTAGATAGAGAGAGCATGTGAGTTTGCCCTTTTTTTCTTTTATTTTTATGAATGGAACTCGGTCTTGACTCCGCCAGATTCACTGAGTCAGCCGAGTCAACTCGCGATATTGAGTTGACTTGGCCGAGTCTCGCCGAGTCAGGACCGAGTCCTTCACGAGTCAGAGAAAATGATGTACTGTGACTTATTCTCGTATCACCAAGCACTGTTCTGGATACGACTCGGCCGAGTTAACACCGGCTCGGCCAAGACTTTTTGAACCCTGCCTGCTAGCCCCACTCTTAATAGCCTTGGGGGAAAATAAAGACAACAGGTGCAGTCATTATTAGCTAAAAGACAGTGCACCTGCCACCTAATGCTGTCTTGGTTTGAGTCTCAGTGTTTCTCTCATTAATCCCAAGAGCATGTATCAGTTGGATGAGAAGTCAAGTTGCTTCATATTAACGCAATGATGAATGTATGTATCATGCATTATCTTTCCTGCTTTCTCTTTTATCCTTAGGCTTGTGAAATATGAGGCAATGGTAGGTTCTGGCCTTTGTTCCAATATGAAAATAGTCAACGGTATAACTTGTATTATGGAGTTTTCAGAATGATTAAGTTTTCTTGCAAAGTTAGCAACCGAGTCCCAGATTCCTTTACCTAAGAAACTTTGGACAGAGTTCATTTATTTATTCATAGAGTTGACTATCCATGTTAATTACTAGTTAAAAATCCGTCCATTGTTTGCATGTTAGTGATAAAATACCCCCCGTTTCTTCTACTTGCTGACTAACACAGAATGGAGGTGCATAATCTTTGAATTTCAAAACAGCGATATCTGTAACCTTAAAGAAATCAATAAAGGGCCAACAGATTGACCAAACACAGAACAAAAACAAAACTACACATGACAACGATTCTCTAACGTCTTTAATTTGCCACTGTGTTCACACCACAGACAGCAACTCAAGCTTTTAATTTTCCATCTTTAAATACTGGCAGCAATGCTTAACCTCTCTGCAGCCTCTCTCGTTTTCCAATGGAGCTTCCTCACACCTTCAATGGCAGGTTACTCTTGCTCCTCTTTGTCCACGCCATGTGTTTCCTCTGCGCATGAGCTTGTCGCAGCCTCTGCAGACAACCGATGGCCTCGCTCTCCTAACTTTGAGGGCTTCTTTATCTGGCAGCGCATCTAGCGTCCTGTCATCATGGAACGACACCCTTCATTATTGCAATTGGCTGGGTGTTACCTGCAGTAGTCTGCACACTGACAGAGTAACTGCCGTGGATCTCAGAGCCATGAGCTGGCAGGCACCATAACCCCTTCCATAACAAACCTCACATTTCTACGGAAACTCGATCTTTCCAGTAATAACCTAAGAGGCCACATACCACAAGACATCGGGAGCTTGCCCCGTCTACAGTTTCTCAACCTGAGTTATAATTTCTGATGGGGAAATCCCAACAAGCCTAACCCAGAGTCCGAAGCTACAAGTCCTCCACCTTGGTGCTAACCAGCTCGAAGGACAAATACCGTCTGGCCTTGCCAACTGTACAGAACTCCTGATCATCAGTTTACGGGCCAATAGGCTCCACGGGGATGTCCCTCCGAGCTAAGCACCCTCCCGAAGGTTCTCAGGCTGATCCTTGGCTCTAACAATCTTACAGGAGGTATTCCACCATCACTAGGAACCTCTCCACACTGTCCATTTTGGATCTAGCTGATAATTATCTGGAGGGAAGCATTCCGAGCACACTAGGCCAGCTCACAAGTTTAGGAGCCATACAGATAGGTATCAATCATTGTCAGGTACAATTCCTCCATCCATGTACAATCTCTCTTCACTCTCGTACATCCATGTCTCTACTAACAGCTCTCTGGAACCCTTCCTCGGACATTGGGCGTTCTTTTCCTAAGCTCCAAGATCTTCTCATGATTGAAAACCAGTTTGAAGGAACAATTCCAGAATCACTATCTAATATTTCTAATCTAGAAAAATTGAACTGGCTGGGAACAGATTTAGTGGGCGCATACCTTCGAATCTTGGGGCCTTGTCAAACCTAGTGGAGGTGCTTCTGGCTGCCAATCAGCTAGAAGATGGGGAAGCCTATGGGTGGAGCTTTCTCACTTCACTGACCAACTGCACCAATTTGAAGATCATAGACCTGTACTTTAACAAACTCAGTGGCAGGTTCCCAGAGTCCATCGCCAATCTCTCTACAGGGCTCCAAAAGCTCGCCATGAACAGGAACCAAATAACTGGAAGCATTCCTGCTGGGATAGAAAACCTTGTTGCCCTAACTTCTCTTTATTTGGAACAAAATCTTCTCACAGGCACAATTCCTCCCACAATTGGTAACCTTTACAATTTACTTGTATTATCGTTGCATGAAAATAATTTTTCTGGGCAAATTCCATCCTCTCTAGGAAACCTGAGCCTCCTAACTAGACTCACTCTGGATGACTGTCAACTGGAAGGGAGCATTCCTACTACTTTCGGAAACTTGGAAAACCTTGAACTTTTGGACATTTCCTCGAATAAACTCACCGGTAACTTACCTAAAGAACTTGTTAGCCTTTCCTCCCTTTCTAGATACCTAGCCATATCTCATAATTCCTTATCTGGACCCCTGCCCATTGAAGTGGGCAACTTGAAAAATCTTGGGCTACTAGACATCTCCGAGAACAGTTTATCAGGTGAAATTCCTAGCACCCTTGGGGAATGTCAGATCATGCAATTCCTATATATGAAAGGTAATCACTTCCATGGACAAATTCCTCCTCTTTTAGCAATCTGAAGGGCATCCAAGAGCTAGATCTTTCCCGCAACAACTTGTCAGGAACCATCCCAGAATTTCTAGAGAGATTTCAGTCCTTACAGTATCTGAATCTATCTTTTAATAATTTTGTGGGCGAGGTGCCAATGAAGGGAATTTTTGGAAATCTGAGTGGATTTTCACTTCAAGGAAACAATGAGCTCTGTGGTGGTCACCCAGGACTGCACTTGCAAGCATGCTCCATTAAAACCTCCAGAAGACGTAGGTTTCCCACAGTGGCAAAGATAATTTTAGCTCTTATCGCTTCTGTATGTCTAGTTCTACTGCTTTCTCTGCTTATTATTTGTTATTGGCTAAAAAGCTCAAGCAGTAACGCGGTAACTACAGCTTCTGAAAAGGATCACTATCTAAAAGCCTCATATTCTGAGTTGTTTAAAGCAACAGATGGTTTCTCTCCAGCTAATCTTATTGGAACCGGAAGCTTTGGCTCGGTATACAAAGGGATCTTGGAGGCTGAGTTGAAGGTTGTTGCAGTGAAAATACTCCACCTTCAAGAGCAGGGAGCTTCAAAGAGTTTCTTGGCTGAATGTGAGACACTGAGAAATATCCGACATAGAAATCTCATCAAGATCTTCACTGTGTGCTCAAGTATGGTTTGCGAGGTAATGAATCAAAGCAATTGTTTATGACTTCATGCCCAACGGGAGTTAGAGGAGTGGTTGCACCCTGAATTATGTGAGAATGGTCAATTGAGGAATCTTCAGTTTATTCAGAGGTTGAACATTGCTATCGATGTGGCTGCTGCATTGGATTATCTTCATTGTGGTAACCAGACACCAATTGTCCACTGTGATCTAAAACCAAGCAATATTCTTCTTGACAATGACATGTGTGCTCATGTGGGTGATTTTGGGTTGGCGAGGTTTCTCCCCAAAATCGCCTCTAAGCCATCAGGAGACTCGAGTTGTTCAATTGGAATAAAAGGAACCATTGGATATGTTGCTCCAGGTATGAAAATCTAAACTAGTCAAAATTCTTTTTTACTCTGCTTTGCTAGTTATCTGGAACTTACATTTGATATAAGTGTTGTTGTTACCTACCCTCACTACCAAACTTACATAGTAGAATTTCATGTCATATTTTTATCTCGATTTGTATTCTCTGGTATCTCAATTCCAGACATAACCTCAACATTTATCCACCTGCTATTGTCCTTGATTGCTGCAGTTGGTATGTGGAGATTTTCTTCTCTTTCCCTATTGGTTAATTTCCTATGTTCTGCTTGTTATTTTCCTCATTATCTAGACCTTAAATAAAAGCTGATATTACAGGTTGGTTCTGTTCATTGCTTGGAAGTTCTTCTAGTGGCTGAGTAGGCTTTTTCCTCATTTCATCTATCTTTAATGAAATATTGTTAATCTATTTTGTTCATTGATTAAAAACCTCCAAATAGACTATGCTTCCTTGTTATTAAATGATGACTAAGTGAAGTGCACTTGTCAAAAACAAGTAGATTCACAGTATGAACCCTTTCAGATTACTCGTATAAGTTCTCTTATTAGAGTATTGATGTATTACAACAACTATTTATGAAACATTGACATTCTTTGCATATATTTGCAGAGTATGGAATGGAAGCCGAATCTCCATCCAAGGGATGTGTACAGTTTCGGAATATACTTCTGGAGATGCTAACAGGAAGAAGACCCACAGAGGAGATGTTAAGGATGGTCTTAGCCTCCATAAATATGTTCTGATATATTTTCCTGAACGTCTAGTGGAAATCATAGATCCTCGACCACTCTTTGAGGAGAAAGATGGAGGAGAAGCAGATCAAAGTGCCAAAAACAGAAGAAATGCAAGCATGCAAATGCACGACTTTTTAGTTCCACTGATTAGGCTTGGGATTTCATGTTCAAAGGAATTACCAAGAGAGAGGATGAGCATGAATGATGTTCTCAGGGAGCTGAATGCAATAAGGGAGCATATGTTGAGAGGTAACTGTCCTTTTACACTTATGAAAGTGGAAAGATGTTCTAATAGTCAATTTTTTTGGAATCTGATGATAGAAACTAAAATTATATCAGTAGAATGAATACATATATGTTCCTAGACAAATTCACAGAAAATCAAATGACATGAATTGTTCTCTAACAATTTCCTCCAAACCGTTCACAAGCATTTCACGAATAAGTATAATCTAAAACTCTAGTATAAGAAAGGATTAAGAATGGAAAGCAAGAGAAGAATCATATAAACCTATATAACCATCTTTAAAGCTCATGATGAAACACGAGGTTTGTCGAAGGGAACGCACCCAGTTATTTTCATGATATTTAAATACAAATACGCGCGTTTTCCTCTGTCAGCTTTGTAAGGACATCTCCCTGTTCAATTATCATGTTAAATCAGACTCTTTTGTAACCTTTTTGACTGCCTCCATCAATGCTTCTTTTGGTCTATTCTATGTAGCACGAACATTCATGTCATGGAGCCGTGTCGTGTCCGACACGTCTATTGAACGTATGTGTCGTGCTTATCTTTTAGAATTTGCCACATGTTCGCCGTGTGTCGTGTTGCCATGTCCATTCAACATATGGTCTATCATTGGTCTTTGTAATTCCAATTACGATCATGTCACTCCTCACAAGCCACTTATCCATCTTTCTTACACATTGCAAACAATCTCGAAGACAATCTCAAATGAGTTTTTCTCATCGTCTGCTCAATTCCTCGTTTCTTATCTCATCCCCTGGTGTATTTTGCCTCTCGTCCTCCACAACATTCTTCTTTCAGCTATAGATTACTTGCAGATGTTGTTTTAATTGTCTGAGTCCCAAACCCTGTATAAATGTTTCCCATCAACTTCAGGGGTATACTACGGTCATATGATACTCTAGAAACTCTTCTCTAGCTTAACCGTTGTTCTTTACTTCCAAGAACAATGTCCTCTTTAAATATTAAATTTTTCTTTCATAAAGTTCAGTCTTGCAAACTAGGAATTTAACTGATACTTCTTCATAGATTCTGTTTTGAATGAGTAATACAATCAAGCACAGGCTATAATTCTAGTATAGGCCCTCAATATTTCAAAGTTCTTTGTTTTAATCAAGGGCGGAGCCATGTAAATCTCAGCCTGGGCACTTTAAAGTTCCTTAGAGTTAATGCGACTCGCGACCATTGGTCCCTCTGTGGTCAACAATAGTGCCCATGCTCATTTCAAAATGTTTCAATCAATTGGGTTTATGTGAGCGGATCTGCCGCCTATCAACGATTCTATGCAGGCTCAACTCTCGAGACATAAAATATTCCCCAATTACTTGGTGTCCATGCCAATTTCTCATTTCCTTTACACGTTTGTTGAGAGAGCTAGGTTTAGCCATTTAACTAATATTAGCAAGTTTTAAGCAATTTGTAAGACTTGTAAAGCTCTCTCAGACTC
>JAVJIF010016757.1:0-85208 GCA_038442645.1 Agave tequilana | reverse complement strand
TTTTTTTAAAAAAGAAAAGGAAGAAAAAATTTATGATCCATTTTTTCTAAGATTTAGGTGATCTTTTGGTTTTAGGTTACCCTAAACTTTTCCTTCTTATTATAATTCTCCATTTGAAGATTCATCTTCAACTTAGGTTAAGTTTTCAAAAATAGAGAGAACTAGATTTTGTATCAAGCCTAACATATATACACTTATATGTATGAGAAATTGTTCTTAGACTATGGTACATTTATTTATATATAATATATTTCTATATTTTTTATTTATTTTTAGTTATTATATATATATATAATTTCCACTTATTTACTTTCTTAGCTTCATTAGGCTTTCTAATTCACCCATGTAGCGAGCCTTTTACCGATGACTCCCAGACCAGACTGTCCTAGGGCACTAGATCAGGATACATCCCTAAGATTCAAGGACTTGAGTAAATTAGGCCGGAATGTTAAGGACTCAACCACCTTTAGGCGTGACTGGTTATGCTTCTTAAGGCACAACTAATCAGCTTAATTGGTGATCAAGTTTTTATTAATTTCTAACCACTTTATTTTTCTTTTCTTTTTTCTTTTCTTCTTTTTTTATATATAAATAAAGGTACTAAGTCCTTGATTAATCTCTCAACATGTAATGTATATAGTGCTTAGGAAAAAATCAAAATCTAATTCTCTTTCTATTATTTTCTTTCTCAACCGAAAGATCCAACAATTCTTCTTATTTTTGACTTATATCAAGAAATCCTAGTTTAGAATTTCCCTAATTCCTAAGACCAAGTTAATTCTTTTAAAAATGGATCACAAAAAAATATTATATATATATCATTTTTTTATAAGAAAATCAAAATCTAAGAAATCCTAGAAAATTAAAAAAAAAAAACCTAAAAATGAAAAAATCTATGTTAGTATTCACCCGCCCATACCTATCTCATGCATTGTCCCCAATGTATGCAAGTAAAATATATGCATGAATAGGTAAAGAAAAGATATCACCCCCTCCTTCGGCTCGGACCAGCGGTGGTGCTAGGTCCGGCCGACTGCGATCTCCGCAAACCTTCCTCTATGCGGTCCAGGCGAGTAGTCTCCTGCTCCTCTACCTGTTTCTTCAACCTAACTTGCCCCTAAAAGATTTTCTTCATGCCTCTCCATATGCTAGACATGAAAGCTCGCGAATCAGTGGGTGGGGTCTGCTGCCAAAAGGCCGGGTCATCATCATCCTCCAAGAGTTCCTCCGAAGGGACTCATCTTGGGCATCTTCAGGCTGGACACTAGGAGTTCAGACAGCATGGAGACAACTGTTATAAGAACTTATTGCCCTTTCTAGTGCAACAAATACTCTATCATAAGAATCAAAGACAGCGTATGGTAAGAAGTTCTTACACAGACATGTTATCAAAACTGGATGTGAGTATTTGGCACCGCGTGTGCGCGAGGAGTTGGTGATGAGACATGAAAGGTGGTAGTGTTGTTGCAAACGGTGTGCTGTTTAGTCATAAGATCGTGAATAATTTGCAACGCCGGCCTCTTAAAAAAGGTAGTGTGGTCAGGCCAAGGATGTTGCATTGGATCCATCATCCAACGCAATATATGTTGCGAAATGTATCCTGTTCTGTAGCGGTCCCGGATTTTAATTCTCATATTAGTCTAATACTTCCCAATTTAATTATAATTTTCTTAAAAATTTCAGCACCATCTCCTCTAAAATGTGAGTCTGTCCTGATACATATACGATAATTTCAGCCCACTCTCGCTTACTTATTTTCCATATAATAATTTTGACTCACAAGGCCTACTTATAATCCAATATACGTAAGAATCCCATCCTATACATAATTTCACAATCAAGGCTTCTATCCACTTTTGATCCACAAAATTTTTTCAAAATATAAAACATGATACCACCATAGCGAGTAAGGATCCATCCATCCTCAATACTAAGGTAACACAAAAAGTTCTTTCTCCAAAATACCGTTCATCTGTTACTTACACCAAATGCTCTTGTTTCAAACTGCAAGTATCACATACCCATTAAGATACACAAGTCTAAACATATAAAAGAAGTAGGGTAAGAAAGTAAGAAAACATAGAGGGAAGGATATAACATAAGTGTAGTGCAAAATGAACATGCATCTATCTCATATGTCTCTGGAGTCTATGTCGGCCCCTTTGCCTTATCCAAACCTGAAATATAAGAAATGAACGGAGTGAGCTCGATAGCTCGTAAGTAAACAAATAAAAAATTGTTGATTTTAGGATTTCATTTTTAACCGCTTTTACGACTAGCAAGGGTAGATATTGGTGACCATCTTTAAAATGAAATTCTATCTAGATCATGTTATCCTCTTACACTTCTTAGCTTTTTTGTAGATGTCTCACTACCATGAACCCTTTTCTTTTCTTTTTTTGTTTAATCTTAACTATCTCTTACAAGTATAATACAAGTTTTTAATGATGTGTGGACTCGCCAGATATCCTTACATGTACATACATTCTACTACATCGGTGAGTAATCTTCTTTAGTTTGGATGTTCTGTGCCCTAGTGAGTTCTTACAATATTACAATCGATAATACATATGTGTAGTACAATCATACATAATTTATAAAGCAAGATAAGATTCACCGTCTCCCCCCCTCCTACCGGCTCCCGCCCGGCCCTTTCCTCTGTGTATAATATATACAATGATAGATTACCGTCTTCCCCCTCTTATCGGCTCCCGCCGGCCCCTTCCTCTGTGTATAATAAAAGTAATGTCTTTATATATGACATTTTGCCCTGTATTATGAATAATGTTGATAAGAAGAATCAGTTGTTTCATATAAGGATAAATTAATATGAATCTTCCGCCACTGACAAAAATATGAAAGGCGGGGACCAATTACATAGTAGTGGGAGTGTACATGGATTAATGGGAAAAGATAGTGTGAAGTATTTGCACAGATATTATGTAAAAGAGGGAAGTTTTAGAGTCAACCTTAGTGCTTGATTACTCCACAAATGTATTTCAAATGATTAATGTATCCTTTCCAATCTCCGTAGTAGCAAAGAGCTTATACGGGTCGATCCTCGAGGAGAGCTCACGATGGGAGCTTTACGGTTCGTAGTTGAAGAAAGAAAAACGAAGATTCTTCTTTGTTTTTAAACAAATGCAAAAAGCATGGAAAAGAAAATGAAAGAATTGGTGGGATTTGTTCATGATGGAAAGGAAATCAAAAGAACTTTGGAAAAGTGTATTGCTAAGAGAGAAAGCTAGTAAAGAAAATGTTTAGAAAACTTTAGATGATAAAACCATGGCTAGCTAACTTTACTACTTTGCTAACTTACTAAGCTCAAGGGTGATGCATGATTGCCTCATGTTGATTCATTGGCAATAGAGATGACTTGCTTGTTTGGTCAAGTATTTTTCCCATTTTGAAGATGAGTGTCTTCTCGGTCTTAGCTTGTAGCCTCATATCGATTCATTGGCTCCCAAGATAGATTTCTATGGTGGGACTACAAGGAGTGGTACTCAAGGGATGCTAAGGAAGAAGATACAACTTCATTAGTCATTCAAGGCATAACAACAAATTAGCTTAAAGTAAAGAAGTTGTTCTACAAATAGCATATGTTTGGTGATCCATCTCCATGTTCCATCAAGGCACTTGTTCTAGACAAGGCTCTAAATGAGGCACACATGAATCATATGGAGTATGAACAAGCATTTACCAAATGAAAGCAACTCTACTTCATTGGAAACAAAAGAGACTTAACAAAGCAAGTATAGAATTTAGCCATCACCCAAAGAGTTAGAAGTTAGCAATGAGAGTTGTTAGCTAGCCATGTAAGAGAAATTTAGCTATCTATTACAAAAGAAACTAAACAACAATTCATGATGAAAATAGAAATGCAATAGAAGTAAAGCAAGAAAGTAAAGCAAAGTAAAGCAAAGTACTAGAGATTGTAAAGAGAAGAATGAAGCTTTGATTAATCCTTGCTTACAAGTGATATCACCTCCTTGCTTACAAGCTCTCAAAAACACTCTCTTTTCTCTCTTTAACAAAATCTCTAGGAGGAAGAAGAGGGAGAGCTAAAAACCTAAGAGAATACCAACACTCTCTCACAAAATACAAGCTTTTACCCTAATCTCTCTCTCTACAGAATTTCTAGGGAGGAAGAAGATCTAGAGCACTTACAAAAATCCTAGAGAGAAATCCTACAAAATACAAGCATCTAATCTCTAATCTCTCCTCTCTCCTCCTCTTTTGCGCTCGTGCAGGCCCTGGTGCTGTATTTATAGGCCTCAGAGAGAAGGATTTAGAGCCCGGGTTGTTGGAGAAAATCTCGGCCCTAACAGACCTGTAACTGCCGCAGATTTGCGGCAAACTTCTAGAAATTGCGGCAAGATCAAGGCCGTTGAGGCCAGATTTTCTGTTGCGAGTTTGTTACAGTTTGTTATCCACGTGGATCTTCTGGAAGAGTGAGTTGGCGCGTAGATTCTCCAGATCCTGGGCTCAAACTTGGGCTCTCTTTTGGGCTTGGAATTAATTCCATTTAATTATTGCTAATTAAAGAAATTTTGGGCCTTTTCTCATTTCAGATGTGGACCTGCAAAAATAGAGAGAAGAACATTAAAATCATATTTTTATTTGCAATATGCATGGGAATGATGTGGTAAAATATGCAAAATTGGATAACAATCATACATCCCCAAACAACTATGATAATGCAGTGGATCAAGTTACAGAACACCGGGGAGTCCCTATTAGGATGCCTAACTGGTTGGCTCAATTGTAACAAAGGAAAATAAATCGCATAAAGCGCTGGAACAATTTCAGAAAATGAACCTCCAGCTCTTAGAGAAGAATCAGGCCCGATTCAAGTAAAAAGATGGCTTCGCCAAATTGAGAAGATACTAAGTTTAATGCAATGTACAGGAAATCAGAAGGTATCCTTTACATCCTTTATGTTTCAAGGAAAGGCGGAATACTAGTGGAGGTAGTCAAAAATGGAGTAAAGTATTCAAAGGTGGAAATCACATGGGACCTTTTAGTTAAAAAAAAAAGAGTTCAATGAGAAGTATATTTCAAGTATAGTGAAAGACAAACTTGCAATGGAGTTAGGAACTAAAACAGGAGCAAATGATAGTGAGCCAGTATGAAGTTAAGTTCACTCATTTATCGAGACACCAACTTTCGGCTCGGCAGAGGTACTGGATCTTCAGTAACGCCAACCCCAAGAGCCGTTATAGGCTCATGGCCCGAGGAATAGGATTTTCCCAAGGACCACCACCTATACTATTTTTCGTGTTCCAGCTTTGTAGGAAGTATATGGTGTCAAAAGTACAATCACAATCATATTGGTAATTATGCTTCAAGCAAACAGTGCTTCGCCTGTGACAAACTAGGCCATATGTGGAAGAATTGTCCAACTTTGCCTAAATATCCAGGCACCGGTGGGGCACAGGCAGGCAGACCATAGAAATCGCCCCATCGGGAGGATCAACAGTTGCTCTTTCGAGATCTGCCAGCACAAGTTGACCGCAATAACTCAGGCTTCAGTGCAACAACCCAGAGCACAAGAAAGGATGAATGCCTTGACCTAGTAGGAGACCCGAGCATCTAATGCAGCAGTTGAAGGTATTATTCATTTAGACAAAAATATTGCTCGAGTATTATTTGATCCCAGTGCTACACATTCCTTTATTTCTTCATCATTTGAAACAAAATTGAATAAGAAAACTGAACCTATGAATTTTTAACTACTAATGTCAACCCCTGTAGGTGCTGAATTGGTCACTAATATGTACTATAGGGAATGTCAAGTTATCATAGGGAAGATGGAAACACAGACAGATCTGATAAAAGTAGGATAGATGGAATATGACCTTATTTTAGGAATGGAATGGTTGTCAACCTATCACGCTCATGTAGACTGTCATCAGAAAAAGATAAACCTTTAAAGTGGAAAGAGTCCTGGAATATGTGTTTGAAGGATGAAGATTAAATTGAGTATCCCAGTAATTTCAGCCATAAAGGCCACCAGATTATTGAGAAATGGGAGTCAAGGATTCCTAGCAACAGTGATAGACAAGATAGATGATGAATTAAAAATTGAAAATATAGCAGTTGTAAGAGAATATCCTGATGTATTCTTGGAAGACCTACCAAGCTTATCCCCAGATAGGGAAGTAGAATTCTCTATTGATCTATTACCCAGGACAAGTCCTATAGCAAAGGCTCCCTATAAATGATATCGGTAGAGATGAAAAATTAAAAGATCAGCTACAATAGTTATTAAATTTGAGATTTATGCGACCTAGTGTATCACCCTCGGGTGCCCTGTGTTATTTGTAAAATAAAAGGATGGGAGCAAGAGGTTGTGCATATATTATAGAAACTAAACAAGTCTACTATTAAAAATCGATGTTCACTCTTGAGGATTGATGTTTTTTTTTTTGGACTAACATCAAGGTGCCAGTGTTTTTTTTACCAAGATGGATCTAAGATCAGGATACCATCAATTGAAGATTAAACCAGAAGATATACCTAAGACTGCTTTTAGAACCAGATACGGGCACTATGAATTTTTAGTGATACCATTCGGACTAACCAATGCCTCAGCGAAATTTATAGATCCAATGAATAGAATATTTCAACCATATCTAGACCAGTTCGTGGTGGTGTTTTTGATGCTATATTGATTTACTCTTAGAGCAAAGAAGAACATGGGAAGAACTTGAGGATAGTACTACAGTTATTAAGAGAAATAACTTTATGCAAAATTCAAGAAGTGCAATTTTGGCTATATCAAGTTGGATTCCTAAGGCATATCATAACTAAAGAACGTTTTTAGTAAATCCTGTAATGATAAAAGCAATTAAAGATTGGCCATGACCCACCAATGTCACAGAAGTGAGAAGTTTCTTAGGTTGGCCGGATATTATCGTAGATTTGTGGAAGGGTTTTCCAGAATAACAGTACTTTTGACTCAGTTAACCATGAGGGCATCAAGTTTCATTGGGGAGAAGGCAGGAGAAAAGTTTTCAGGAGTTGAAGGATAAGTTGACTTTAGCTCCTATAGTAACTATGCCCTCAGGGACTGAAGGGTATGTCATATACAGTGATGCATCAAAAATTGGGGTTAGGGTGCGTTTTGATGCAACATAATAAATTATTGCATATGCTTCCAAACAATTGAGGAATCATGAGAAGAATTACCCGACGCATGATCTAGAACTGTTGCAGTTATATTTGCCTTGAAGATATGGCAACATTATCTATATGGTGTATCCTGTGAAACATATACAAATCATAAGAGCCTAAAGTATATATTTACCTAAAAAGAATTGAATATGAGCCAAAGAAGATGGTTGGAGCTAGTGAAAGACTATGATTCGGCCATTTATTATCACCCAGGAAGGCAAATGTGGTGGCAGATGCTCTAAGTAGAAAATTCGGAGGATCCTTAGCTGCATTATTAGCCTAGCAATCTGTTTTCCATTGATTTGCAAAAGGAAAAACTTACAATAAAAAGAGTCAAGGAGCTAAATTACAAGTATTCTAAAAAGATTACAAGTAGATCTCCTCTGAGATTCTGGAGAAGTGTGCCGATAGGAGTCTGGTCAGCGCGCGACCACTTTGTCCCTTTGACGATGCGAGCAATGAGATTCCCTTCTCGCCTGGTTCGGAGAATCAGAGAATGAAAGGTTGGTAGAACCCTCTTGTTACTTCTCAAAACCGCCTCACTTAGGAATTCCTTCTCGCCTGGTTCCGGAGATTCCTTGAGAAGAAGGTATTAGGGTATCTGTACCCTGATTAGAGAAGTGAGTCTCTAAAAGTCTCTGAATTCAAGAGAATAAATCTCTGTTTGTACGCGCGGTGCATCCTCTCGAGAAGTCAGCTCTTCGTGCGCCTCTCTCCTTGTGTCCCTGGTGGGCTATTTATAGGGAGAGCAAGGGTATAATTGTCCCTTGAAAATATAAAAACAGATTGAATCAAATCTGTTTAAATCTGAAAAGTAGCCTTGCTGCGAGGCTAAGATCAGCTTCTGCGAAGCTAGAAGTAGCAGGTCGGTTGATCCTCTTGATCTGTTTTATCCTTTCCATATCGTTGGAGGATTTCCCCTGATCCTCTTACTCGTTTTAGAAGAGTCAAGAGATTACGGCAATCAACTGCCAAATTTGATCCCAGATCTGATCTTGATTAGATTTGGTCTTGATTCGATCAGATTTGATCTCATCCTGAGATTTAAATGGTCAATAGGTTGACCATAGCAGACCTGCAGCGGCGCTACCCATTGAGCTCACAGCGGAGCTGGATGGCGCATGTGACGAAGTCAGAGGATAGCCCTTCAGCGGAGCTAGATATCGTTTGTGGCGAAGTTAGAAGACAGCTCTTCAGCGGAGCTAAATGTCATCTGTGGCGAAGTTAGAAGACAGCTCTTCAGCGGAGCTAGATGTCGTCTATGGCGAAGTTACCGAACATCCTTCTGCGTGGTTGCGTGTAGCTTCAAAGCGAAGTTAACTCTCTGCGGAGTTAGCTGAGCACTTCCGGCGAAGCTATGAGTTAGCTTCCTGACGGAGCTGTGAATGGCTTCAAGGCGAAGTTAGGTGATCTTAGCCTCTCAAGCGAGGCTCTCCCTTTGGGCTCATGTGATGCTAAGTGCTAACATCTTAGACCTGCTGAGGTCTATTTAGAGACAATCTGGGCTTAGAGTCCAAATTGCTTCTCTGTCCCTCGGAGATGGGTGAAAAACTGGTCGTCAGCTTATCTGTCACTTGTCTTTTGTAAATGTCAACAAGTACAGAACTGGTCGTCAGCTTGTCTGTCACTTGTCTTTTATAAATGTCAACAAGTTTAGACATTGTTCAGACCAATCAGTATATCTTTCACTTGTCTTTTGTAAATGTCAACAAGTTTAGACATTGTTCGGGCCAGTCAGAATCTGTCTTTTTTAAGTGTCAACTGTTTGGTGGGAGAAAATTCGCGTAAAATTTCCTTGAATCAATTGAAAGTTTACAACAGACTTATACTCTGATTACAAGAGAGGGAAGATATTGAGTCTTGAATCTTCCCTTTGTTTAATGTTGGGTTCTTCCGGTGGTGAATCTTATTTTCCGTTGAACGGGTGAACGTCAAGAACTCTGGGGATCTTCTCTTTGGATGGCAGACGGAGTAACACAGCTCTGTCGACCAGAAATCTCAAAGAGATTATAGGCAAAGATTAACTTGTACGCAGCAAGTTACTTGAAGAGTTGAACTCTCTTTCCTTTTCTGTGGAAGCCACAAGTCAAATTCTTCTCCCCAGCCTTCTCTGATCTAATTGACCGGCCCCTTCTCCATAGCAACGGGGCTATTTATAGAGGTTTCAGGGGCGAACGTGCCCCCTAAAAACACTCCATAATGGGGGTTAACTTTCCCGTTATGTGGCAGTGATTGACCCCATAACAAGGGCAGTTATAACTGAGACGCGGTTTCGCCCCTCGCGCCTTGGTGTTGCAGTGCTGCTGAGACGCGGGTTTCGACCCTCGCGCCTTGGTGCTGCAATGTTGTTGAGACGCGATTTTGATCCTCGCGTCTTGGCAATGCTTTGATGGCTATAATTAGCCCTGCGTCTGGGGTTTGGGACTCTGCTTTTGACGACTTGTCTTTAATGATTTTTAGACAGCCTACATCAACAAGACCCCCTTCAAAGTTTTCGAAAGTCTGCAATGGCTCAGACTTCGAAATACTTTGAACTGCTTTGATCGGTGGTATGTGAAGTACGAACGTCGCAATGGTGGTTGAGTTTCAGCTTCGCTTTTAATCCTGCTTTGGGATAGATTCGCCGAAGAATCGTGTAGACTCGCGACTCTGGGTAGCTTCGCGTTCTAGGTAGTTCCGCGTCTGAGCTTCCCGGAATAAGTTCGCTTTAGAACGTCATTCCTTTCCCGAGGCCACAGCCTTCGGCCAGTTACGAGAAGAATCGCTCCTATTCGAGGTTATAATAACCTCTTTTGCATTAATCGAGGGGAATTACTTCTCCTTTGTGCGCTTCCGAGGGTGAATATTCCCTTTTTTCAGGCTTAATAAATGCCTTAATGAGGGAGATCATTTCTTCCTCTACGGTTTGGAGGGAAACTGTTTCCTTTTCAAGGCTCAATTAATGCCTTAAATGCGCTCCGCGCTTCATGCTTGAAGCGGCAGCGCTCAGGCCATGAGGCATATAAATAGGACCTTTGAGGTCCTCTGAAGAGAAGCGGTCTGCTTTTCTCTTCTCTTCTCTTGGTTGAGAGAGATACTCATATCTCTGAACTAGTGGGGATGCCCACTCTGGTTATTACCCGGCCAAGGACGGTAAGTCTCGGTCATCCAGAGACTTTACCAATGAACTGATAACCTTTAGGAAATTTATTTCCCTTAACTTAGCTTTAACAGCTACCTCAGGGATTGATTTCCCTTACGTCTGACTGATTTGCAGAGAAGGGCTTCAGCCCAGCTTCTCAGTGAAGATAATTGCATGCTTGTTAAGTTCGCCACACAGGCAAAACTTGGGACTTAAGTCTCTTCAAAGTTGAGCCAATCTTGCCATATAGGTGGGGTCAAGACTGCGTCCCTCAGGATCGGTCTGGACTTAGCTATATCGGCGAGGCTAGGACTTGGCTTATGCTGAGCTAGCCCATCATCACTGTGCAAGTGAGGCTATCCTCTGCTTTAACTGAAATCAATCCTTAACTGAATCGGATATAAATTGCTTCGCCCCAAGGATTTGACTTAGCGTTTTTGCAGTTTTCCTTTGACTTACTGCTAACTTGTTTCAGTTTGTATTGCAGTGAGCTATGTTCGCTATTCTTTTGTTCTGATGAAAGAGACCAAAAATTGCCTCTTGCTTTTCCAGTTGAAACTTTAATCTTAAGCAGGAGGAACGAACTGGGGCAGCCGATGTGCGTTCCAGAAGAGGTTGGCAGTCGCTTATCCGAGATGATCCACTTCAGGCGAGGCTGGTAGCCGCTTATCCGATATGATCCACTTCGGGAAAGCGGACGTCACCTGTAAGGTCGCGGATCTTCCCATTGCCAATTTCATTCATCAAAGAAGATCCAACCTGCTGGTGGCGATCAGTCCTTTGCCAATTTTGATCACGGAAGGTTCAACTTCCTGGTGGCACAATCTGTCCTGATGGCACCATCTGTTCTTGTGCGAAGGCTTACGGTCTTGTGCAAGAGGAAGGCCTTTCGTGTCCAGTTGGTTTCGCTTGAAAGTAGATAAGACCACTTGTATGCCTTTTGAGCAAATGATTCTGTTGTATGAAACACAACCTTGATGTAGTAGCATCAATGTACCTTTCCTTTTAAATCAATAAAAGTTCAGTTTCTGCTCATCTGATTTTGCTTCTCCTTCACTTGAATTAGGCTGGCGGAGTTAGACTTCATACAAAGTTGAATACAGGATTCCATCTGAAACAGGAATGCGCTTCTAGCGAAATTAGCATTTCCGTGAAGTTCGGACTGTGCTGGTTAATGAGCAGCTTACGCACCTTGTCGCTCAAATGCATGAAGCCCATCTTGCCGGCTCAGGAAGTCGCTAAGGCCATTTCTTCAGACTTGAAATCCTTGGAGACGAGGAAGGTCGAGCTCGAGGACGCCATAGATGCTTCTAGAAGCGCTCTTCTTGATGCCGAAGATAAAATTGAAAAGGCCAAGGAGATGATCAGGAAGGCAAATCTTCTTTTATCCAAGGCTGAACCAATACGTCTGAAGAGTCTGCGCGGCTTGAGCAGCTTAAGGCTCAGAGTGACGAACTCTCACACGCAGGAGTTAGCTCAGAGGGCAACCTTGGTTGAGGTTGAGGCTCGCTTGGCCCAGACGGCGAGTTTTAATGAGGCTAAGCTAAGGTCGCAGGCTCTTGTCAGGGCTGCTGATGATAGGAAGGCAAGGCTGCCTTTCTTGAGGGACGGATCAAAATCTTATGACGCACCCCTATAGCTTGTAATATATGTGCCTCCATGTATCACTTCTTTTGGAATTAATAAAAGTAATTTCATTTTGACCTTTCTGTCGTGTTTCCAACTTGTTCTACTTTCTGAATTGTCGCTTCCAAGTTGTATTGCAGCCTTCTGAAAAAATAGTCCTTACTTGTACTGAATGATGAAACTTGGCTACCATCCGGTTCAGAGGTCACAAAGACATAACCGATTGAGACGCCACCAAGTTCGAGGTAGTCCTTATCGGACTGAAAGGTGAGACCTGGCTATCTGCCGGTTCAGAGGTCGCAATGACAAAACCAATTGAGAAGTCACCAAGCTCAAGGTAGTTCTTGACGGACTGAAAGGTGAGACCTGACTATCTGCCGGTTCAAAGGTCGCAATGACATAACCGATTGAGAAGTCACCAAGCTCAAGGTAGTCCTTGACGGACTGAAAGGTGAGACCTGTCTTTTGTAAATGTCAACAGGCTCAAAATTGAGACTTGGCTGTCTGCCGGTTCAGAGGTCACAATGACATACCGATTGAGACGCCACCAAGCTCAAGGTAGTCCTTGTCGGACTGAAAGGTGAGACCTGTCTTTGTAAATGTCAACAGGCTCAAAATTGAGACTTGTCTTTTGTAAATGTCAACAAGCTCGAAATTGAGACTTGGCTGTCTGCCGGTTCAGAGATCACAATGACATAACGATTGAGACGCCACCAAACTCAAGGTAGTCCTTGTTGGACTGAAAGGGTGATACTTGTCTTTTGTAAATGTCAACAAGTATCGAGACCTGTCTTTTGTAAATGTCAACAGGCTCGAAATTGAGACTTGTCTTTTGTAAATGTCAACAAGCTCGAAAAAGCCCTTATTGGACTAAAAGGGTGATACTTGTCTTTTGTAAATGTCAACAAGTATCGAGACCTGTCTTTTGTAAATGTCAACAGGCTCAAAATTGAGACTTGTCTTTTGTAAATGTCAACAAGCTCGAAATAGCCCTTATCGGACTAAAAGGGTGATACTTGTCTTTTGTAAATGTCAACAAGTATCGAGACCTGTCTTTTGTAAATGTCAACAGGCTCAAAATTGAGACTTGTCTTTTGTAAATGTCAACAACCTCGAAATAGCCCTTATCGGACTAAAAGGGTGATACTTGTCTTTTGTAAATGTCAATAAGTATCGAGATTGAGACTTGGTGGCTGTCTGCCGATTTAGAGGTCGCAATGACATAACCGATTGAGACGCCACAAGCTCAAGATGATCACTGTCATAGGTTTAATGTTAACGTAACAGCGAAATGGATGGAAAGATCTTGTATGTGGTCTTACCATTCCATGGATGAGAATTGGTAAGTGATTTTGGAGAGGGAATCAAATGGGAATAGGTCCCTTAGGATTTTTAGCAAATCCTCAGCTGTCAACGGGTTTGATATGCCTTTACCAACTACCGTTTGAGTCGGGCTAGCCATGCTATTCCCCTCAGCATGATGAGTTGTCGAGGAATCATGTTGGGCTTAAAGGCCAACATTTTCCTCTATCCTTAATCGTTAAGGATGTTGGAACTTGTTTTGATGAAGATAATTGTGAAGCAAATCATTTGGAGCTCTAACACAAGCCAATTCAAGAGTTCTTCATGATCAAGACTTCCCAAGGAAAGTT
This sequence comes from Agave tequilana, assembly GCA_038442645.1. NCBI lineage: Eukaryota > Viridiplantae > Streptophyta > Magnoliopsida > Asparagales > Asparagaceae > Agave > Agave tequilana. The sequence continues at coordinate 71,633 of JAVJIF010016757.1, read as the reverse complement.
GCTAATGATATGTATTGTAATGGTCAATAGCATGTTAAAAGCCTTGATGCACACACATATATCATAGCCTATTAGTAGACTTGATCACCTATTAGTAGACTTGACCCTTTCTATTAGTAGACTTGACCCTTGCTATTAGCAGACTTGACCCTTCCTATTAGCAGACTAATAAGGTTATTAGTCGACTTATAAAAATGATTAGTCGACTAATACATGTTATTAGTCGACTTATAAAAAATCTAGTCGACTAATACATGGTATAGTCGACTTATAGGTTTCCCTAGTCGACTATCTTTTGTCCTGAAAGATCCCAACTCTCTGTTTGTCACTGTTAGTCGACTTAACAGTTTATATAGTCAACTAATAGATGTTGTAGACGACTTACCCAAGATTAGTCGACTAACCCAGTATAAATTGCCCAACTTAGTCGACTAACCCATATGTCAAGTCGACTATAGGCAGTTTCTGACTGTTGGACAGTTTCTGTATTCTGGTTTTGTGTAACATTTTCAAACATTTCAAACATTTGAATTGCACCTGTAACTACCCTAACTTACCCTAGTGTGCATCTATATAAAGGGTAGTTAAGCCAAAGGCCAAATAATAATCCTAATCTTCAGTTTTCTAGATCAAAAAATTCTGCCAAATTCTGGTTTTCCTGAAAACTGATTTCCACTTCAGTTCTTCACCAAAATTCTGATTCTCTTGTAAAGTTCTCTGAAGTTTCTCCTATACTAGACCTTGTCCACGTTCATACACAGTACCAAGGCTTATAGGAAAGTGTTATAATTCTCAAAGCAATCATTGTACACGGGGGTCTTCTTGGTGTAGAAGCAGTTGTACAAAGTGAAGTTTGTTCTCTTGGTGTAGAGAGAAGGTGTACACTTTGGCAAAGGAGATTGTCAAGTGGTGTGCATGGTTGTGATTTTGGGTGTACAAAATCAAGGATAAAGGAAAATCTCAAGCGGTGGCTTGGGGACTAGATGTAGGTCACGAGGACCGAACCAGGATAAATCTCTCGTGTTTGCATTTGTCTAAACTTTTTTGAGATTTGATTTCCTTTACTGCAAGTTTATTTAGTTGATTAACTTTAATCCTTCTTTGTTTAGTATTTGTGTTGACTTTGTATTTTAGATCCATAAGTGCCAACAGAGAAAGTTCCGCAATTGGCATCATCTCGGGACCAACAATTGGTATCAGAGCCCTGCATACCCTGAACCGGCATACAAGCTCTGTCAACAACAAACAAGGATGGCAATGGAGTTTCCTTCATCACAATTCAAAGAAGGACATTCTACACAACGTCCACCGCTATTTGACGGATCCAACTACAACTATTGGAAGTGTAGAATGAAGATCTACTTGCAATCGCTTAACTACGAACTTTGGAACATCGTAGAAGCATCGTACACCAAACCATCAACCAACTATAACGCTTGGATTGATGATCAAAAGAAGAATGCGAACCTTGACGCCAAAGCAATGAATGCCTTGTTCTGTGCCTTAACCAAAGAAGAATTCAACCGTGTTTCAACAGCCACTTCTGCACATCAATATGGCATACTCTTCAGGTAACACACGAAGGCACAAGTAAAGTTAAAGAATCTAAGATATCTGTTCTTGTCCACAGGTTTGAATTATTCAAAATGGAGGAGAATGAAACCATATCAGAAATGGTTACAAGATTCACCGACATTACCAATTCATTAGCATCTCTTGGAAAGGACTACACCCAAGTTGAAAGAGTTCGTAAGATTCTTCGTGCACTCACACCAGAATGGGAGAAGAAGACAACCGCAATTGAAGAGGCGAATGATCTCTCAACTATGACATTAGAAAACCTAATCGGTAATCTAATGGCATATGAAGTGCAGTTAGAAGAAAGAAAGAAGGACGAACGACAACACCACTAAAAAAAAGAAAGAACTTGCCTTCCATGCATCCTCCGACACGGACGATTCGAATGACGATGAAGAGGAGATGGCAATGCTTTCAAAGAAATTCAGGAGATTTCTAAAGCAAGGTAAATTCAAATGCTTTAATTGCAATAAACCAGGTCATATGAAGATGGATTGCCCATTGCTCAAGAATAAAGGCAAATACATGAGCAAAAAATTCAGAAAGAAGAAAAACTATGAATCCTCATGGGAGAATAGTGATTCCTCATCTTCTGACGAAGAAGAATCCACTGAACGTGTTAACTTATGTTACATGGCCATAGAAGATGATGAGGTATCATTTACTGAACTTTCTGATGCATTTCATGAATTATTTAATGATCTAAAGCATGAAAAACTGAAAAATAAAGTTTTATCAAAAGAAAATAAAAAACTGTTAAATGAAAATTCATGTTATGCTTTACAAGTATCTTCTATAAATTCTCAACAAGATGAGTTTGAAAAAGTTATATCATCTTTGAAAAATGATAATGAGAAGTTTATAAAAGAGAACATTTTTCTAAAAAGGAAACTGAGTCTTTGAATAAAAGGATTTCTATTTTAGATAAAGATATTTCAGTTTTCAAAAAGAAATATGAAGATATTTTGCAAAATGTGACTAAGTTCAATCAAGGAAAAGAAAATTGAATGATTTATTATCTTTTCAGAAGTTGTCACATAATAATTATGGTCTTAGATTTATTGAAAAATCTTCATATTGTTGTAATCCATATGATTCTTTGGTAAAAAAAAGTTTAAGAAAAATAAGTTTATATGGATTCCTAAGAATTTAGTATTCATGATAAAAATACCTATATTACATCATACATTCATGATATATGTAATTCTTGCAATTATGTGTATACTAACAGGTGGAAACCAAATTCAAAATGGATTTGGACTCCTAAAAGTTAATATGTTCTTTTATATTTGGTACATCTAACGTTTATCTTGCAGGTACCATATAAGAATGTTGATAAGAACATATATATATATATTATATATATATATATATTATATATATTATGTATGTATGTATGTATATATATATATATGTATGTATGTATGTATATATATGTATATATATATATATATATATTTAATAATATATTTGTTGCAGGGGGAGAACACAGTCTTTCTATATTTGTTATAACCCAATTTTTGCAGGAAGAGGAAAATATAACCTATTTTCTGCAGGGGGAGCATTTGTGCACATAAAGTATCATCATCAAAAAGGGGGAGAATGTTGGAACTTGTTTTGATGAAGATATTTGTGAAGCAAATCATTTGGAGCTCTACACAAGCCAATTCAAGAGTTCTCATGATCAAGACTTCCCAAGGAGAGTTGCTAATGATATGTATTGTAATGGTCAATAGCATGTTAAAAGCCTTGATGCACACACATATATCATAGCTATTAGTAGACTTGATCACCTATTAGTAGACTTGACCCTTCCTATTAGTAGACTTGACCCTTGCTATTAGCAGACTTGACCCTTCCTACGACTAATAGGGTTATTAGTCGACTTATAAAAATGAATAGTCGATTATACATGTTATTAGTCGACTTATAAAAAATACTAGTCGACTAATACATGGTATAGTCGACTTATAGGTTTCCCTAGTCGACTATCTTTTGTCCTGAAAGATCCCAACTCTCTGTTTGTCACTGTTAGTCGACTTAACAGTTTATATAGTCGACTAATAGATGTTGTAGTCGACTTGTACCCAAGATTAGTCGACTAACCCAGTATAAATTGCCCAACTTAGTCGACTAACCCGTATGTCAAGTCGACTATAGGCAGTTTCTGACTGTTGGAGTTTTCTGTATTCTGGTATTTTGTGCAACGTTTTTCCAATGTTTCAAACATTTGAATTGCACCTGTAACTACCCTAACTTATCCTAGTGTGCATCTATATAAAGGGTAGTTAAGCCAAAGGCCAAATAATAATCCTAATCTTCAGTTTTCTAGATCAAAAAATTCTGCCAAATTTTGGTTTTCCTGAAAACTGATTTCCACTTCAGTTCTTCACTAAAATTCTGATTCTCTTGTGAAGTTCTCTGAAGTTTTCTCCTATACTAGACCTTGTCCACGTTCATACACAGTACCAAAGCTTATAGGAAAGTGTTGTAATCCTCAAAGCAATCATTGTACACGGGGGTCTTCTTGGTGTAGAAGCAGTTGTACAATGTGAAGTTTATTCTCTTGGTGTAGAGAGAAGGTGTACACATTTGGCAAAGGGGATTTGTCAAGTGGTGTGCATGGTTGTGATTTTGGGTGTACAAAATCAAGGATAAAAAAATCTCAAGCGGATGGCTTGGAGACTGGATGTAGGTCACGAGGACCGAACCAGGATAAATCTCTCGTGTTTGCGTTTGTCTAAACTTTTCTAAGATTTGATTTCCTTTACTGCAAGTTTATTTAGTTGATTAACTTTAATCCTTCTTTGTTTAGTATTTGTGTTGACTTCGTATTTTAGATCCATAAGTCCCAACAGAGAAAGTTCCGTAATTGGCATCATCTCGGGACCAACAAAGGATGTTGGATCATCTAGTTAGCGTATGTATAACCTTGATTCTCCTTGGAGACAAACAATGTATGACCGGGTTCCTACTGGTTTATGGTTGCGCGATCTTGTTTGGGGGAAGAGAGAGGCTCTCTTTGCATGTACCTTGGATATGAAGGTCTTGATCAGGGGTTAGTGTTAACTTTATCATGAGAAGGATTCTTAATCAAGGATAATACTTCTTTAAGAACTTGCCATTGATTGGCATCATGAGTAAATCGCCATCTGAAGTCATAAGGCGGTATGCACCGTTTGAATAGACTGTTTCTATTACAAACGGTCCTTCCCATTTAGGCTGAAATTTGCCTTTGGTCTTGTGAGTCATAATCATCGGTCGCCTGACGGCTAAAACCAAATCTCCTTTCTGGAAGACTCTTTGTTTGACCTTCTTATTGATGGCTTTTGAGATTCGAGCTTGATACAGCTCGATGTGTTGCTGAGCTTGTAGTCGCTTCTCATCTAGAGCTTCGAGCTCTTGAAGATGCAACTGATCATTGTCTTCTGATGTGATTTTAGTCATTAAAACGACTCGCAACGACGGCATTTGGATTTCCAACGGGATGACTGCTTCGCACCCGTAAATCAGGAAAAAAGGTGTATTGCCTGTCGGTGTCCGAACCGTGATTCGGTAGGCCCAAAGACATTCACCAAGATTTTCATCCCAATCTCGCTTATTCGAGGAGACGAACTTCTTGAGTAATTTAATGATTGTTTTGTTGAATGCTTCCGCCAAGCCATTAGCGGCGGGATTATAGGCAGTTGAAGCCACATTCTGAATTCGGTATTTATCGCAGAACCGATAGAATACCTGGCTTATGAATTGAGGACCATTATCATGGATGATCCGCCTAGGGACACCAAATCGATGGATGACATGGTGTTTGATGAAATTAACCACGTTAGAGGTTTGGACTTCAACCAGTGGTATAGCTTCTGCCCACTTTGAGAAGTAATCGGTCATTGCTAAAATAAACCGGTGACCTCTTGTCGAAGAGGGCTGATTGGCCCTACGACATCGATTCCCCTTGCTTCGAATGGCCATGAAGTGACAGTTGGGTGGAGCAACTCCGGGGGTGGTGTATGAAGTCCGCATGAATCTGGCACGCTTTACACCTCCGTGCATATTGGATGGCATCGGCTATCATGGTTGGCCAATAGTATCCAAGCCTATGCAATCTGTCTTTAAGTTTTGGACCTGGCTGATGAGCTCCGCAAATGTCGTCGTGTGCTTCTTTAAGCACTTCCTGCGCCTCTGAATTGAAAAGGCAACGGAGGAGGACACCGTCATATGAACGACGGTAAAGTGTCTTCAGAATCAGATCGTAGTAGAAACGGAGAGACCTTCGTCTGATGGATGCCGCTTCTTTAGGATCGTCTGGCAGCAGACCATGTAAGACATAGTCGATGAGAGGAAATCGCCAATCTCTCGGCTCAAGATCCGTCGAGACATTATAGGCTTCTCGGGTTCTTAACATATGCTTAGAGCATACAAGGTGTCGAGTTGCCACTGTGAGGTGATACTCGGTGTCGACTGGCAGGGCTAGTGTTGTTACCAATGCAGCCAGAGCATCTGCCTTGGTATTTTGAGATCGAGACACGTGCCCGATGTAGAAACCATCAAACAGATTAGCCAATTCGATGGCTGTATGGTAATAAGGCACCAAGTCTTCGTGGCGGACCTCATATTCGCCTTTAACCTGATTGATAATCAGTTTTGAATCGTCGTAGGCTTTGAGGTAGCGTACCCCCATTCCGTGGGCGAGCTGAAGGCCAATGAGCAAAGCATTATATTCCGCTACATTGTTGGAGCATGATTCCGTCAGAGAGAATGCTCTAGGAAGGACGTGATTTTGTGGAGAGATAAACACAACCCCCACGCCGGCGATGATCCTGCCCTTAGGACCTATTCGTGATGCTCCATCGAAGAACATCTGCCAACATATCCTCTACTGTGAAGGTAATAGCGGGTACCTTTGATTGTGCATGATGGCATTCAGGGCATGGAGACTGAGCGTCATCTTTAGGGATCTCTGGCATATATGTCAGGAATGATTCTAAATTAGCCAGCGCATCTCTGAGTTCTTCTCTTGTCTCTTTTGAGAGACGAAGGAGCTCGTGTATTGTAATACAAGCTGGGATATTAGCCAATTGGGCCAATATGTCAAAACGAAAGGGCGTGTCAAGCCCTGGGGCTGAAGGTTTCTTCAGGACATGGTCGAACCGAATTTCCTTTGGCTTCTCTTTTCCCTTGGTTGAAATTGAAGCGAATGCTGGTATTTGTACTGACGTTGTTTGTTGTTGTATCTCGTCAGTAGTCTTCTCATACTGCTTTAAGTATGATTTTCCGGATCGAGTATTGAGGTACATCGGCCTGCGTTGTGCAAGCATGCTTTTCTCCATCGGAATCACTAAGGGAAGCTGACGTAAGATTGTCATCGTCTGGCAAGATGGAGATGACATTGCAAGATTTGCCCTTTGACTTGGGCTTCTTTGAATCCCACTGTACGTCTTGGACGAGGTCTGGGTGTATCCACATGACTTCTCATGTCTCCAATGTTAAGGGAACAAGACCCTTATTATCTTGAGTTTTAGCTGGAGGATGCTTGACTTTCAACTGTGGCGCAGGGACTGGATAAGTCCCGTCAGGAACTGTGACCCTTAGGGTTTTGCCGAACTCGAGGGTCACCATATTAGCAGTGACTTTCTTCTGCTCTGACTTTAGTGTCAGGACTCCAGCGTCGATCAAGGCTTGAATTCTGTCCTTGAGGACATAGTACTTTTTGGTAGGATGGTAAATCATCCTGTGGTAGGACAGTATTTGGGATCATTCATGCGTCCTATTTCATTGGGACGTCGAGCTTCTGGTAGCTTCATTTTATTCTCTTTGTGGAGCAAATGGAATATTGTGACCACCTGATCGTCTCTGAAGGAGTACTGTTTTGGAGGAAACTTAGACTCCTGATTATTGAAGCCGCTCTTCTTGGCCTTCGACTGCACGTCCCCGGACAATTCTACGGACATAGTCTCTTTCCCTTTGGCTAGAGAAGACTGCGTCATGTCGCTACGTCCTTTATTGTTCATACCTCATTTGCCTTTGGGGGCGGATGGTTCGAACTTTTTAGCTGACTTTTCGGCTATCTCAGCTTGTTCGATCAATTCTTTCCAGGTATGGGCTTTGACAGCCCCCATGCGAACCTCTACCTGGTCCAAGAAGTTATGCCTGCACGTCTGTAAGAGCATGGGTAATGGCATCCCTGCTGGGCACATCAAAGATAGGTTTCTAAATCGCTCATGTAATCACGGACAGATTCGTCCTTCTTCTGCACGGTGGAGAGGAGCTTGTCCATGGTTACTTCGGTCTCGTCCTCATAGAAACGAGAAAGGAATCGGGTTTCTAGGTCGATCCAGGAATTGACGGAACCCAGAGGGAGACTTCAGAACCAGTCGAATGCTACCCCCTTTAAGGTGCCAATGAACAGCCTAGCCATGATAGCATCGCTGTCTATAACATTACCGGTCTGAGACCAGAAATAGTAGATGTGCTGATTCGGTGAGCTCTTACCATCATACGTATGCAACGTTGGTGGTTTGAACTTCGGTGGGTATGGCACTGAATCCCACTCCAGTGGGTAAGGACGGACTGCCCCTACTTTCTTTAATTCATCCCTCTGAGTTAGGGATGCAATTTGAGCTTGGAGGCCCTTAAGGACTTCAGCGTCTAAAGAAGAATCCTCCTTGGATTTCTCCGTCTTTGGCTGGTCATTGCTAAAATGTTCCTCCTCGTCGTGATTGCTCCCGGCATCATTGTTATTCTGGTTACTGAGGAGTTGAGCGAGCATTTTTTGAATGTTGTCCAGAGCTTCTTGCTGGGTTTTGGAAGTTTGCTCCTGAGCTTCCAACGCCGACGAAGGTCGTTGTTAGCATTATCAGCCATATTGACTGATGCTCTGTCTGTTCGCACTGAGCTGACTGTCGCCGAAGAGCCATACCCACTGTCTTCATCTTCTTCATCAGACCACTCGACTGATCCTCTTTTTGGTTCCGGCGAGGCTACTACTGTTGAGGAAGATGGTTGTTCATAACTGTAGGGTATCGCAACCCTAGATCTGGTGTTTCGGAAGACACCTTCTTCATGCACCAAGACTTCGTCTAAGCCTGGGCTGTAATCTGGATCTGGGGAGATGTAGGGGGTGTCGTCAAATGCTTGTCTTCCCCTGCGCAGCTCTCGTCCCCTTCCAGTCATGTTGACGGATGCAGAGGGTAGATCTTGCGAGACTCTCCTTTTATGATGTTTCACTGGGGCCTGTACCGATAGTCGATCAAAAACTGATCGTCGGTATGGAGAAGTGGCGGGGATTGGTCCCAGCCGGCAATGGACCGAGTGGAGGTCACCAGCTGACATCCCACTTGTTGACAACAGGAGGAAGAAGTTGTTGGCCCAAAGGCCTTCCACTCTAGTTTTGATGATGATTAACTCATGTAGTTATGTGTACTAATAATCTTGTGATTTTAGTTTCAGATCATTAATCAAGATATTAGTTGGTGATTAGCTTCAACAAGATGATTTGGAAGCTTTCACATGGTGATTCAAGAGCCCGAGCGACAAGATCATATATAGCACTCATTGGAGTCAAGCTCGGTGAATCACGGAGTTTTGGATCGAGTCGGCTTGGAGACGGCACTCTACAAGAAGACATCGGTACCATAGTTTAGTTTTATGTTTAGATCCAAATTGTAAAGATTAGAATAGTATGATATGCTCAAGTTCACAACACATACGTTTCATGTTTTGGTTTTCGGTTTTTTGGTTTAACCGATCTTGGTTTGCATGAATAGATATTATATCAAAACAAGTTTACATGGTTTAACGTATATTAGATTTGTTCTATATACATGCATGCTTCAACTATTTAAACAAACTTAGCTTGATAATCTATTTCATGTGTTTTATGTTTTGGTATTTCTAACAAAACATATTTTTGGAATTAAAGTCAAAAACTATGATATATATATGTTTCATGTATATTGGATTTCTATCCATATGCATCATGCTTCAAAGTGTTTAAATATCATGTTTTTGTATTTGGAAGAGTTTTGGGCAAAACGTATTTTCTATTCAAAAATCCAAGTTTTAGAATATACGGTTTTTGGTTTTGGCAAAATTTCTATAACACAAAAATCAGTTCATAATGTTTGAAATTTGTGTTGAAATTTTTAACACAAGTTTATATTTCAATGTAAAATGATAAAACTATTTTTGTGTATTTTTAGAAATTTTATGGGAATTTTTAGAAGTAAAAATAACCTGTTTTTCAGACCTGAAATAGCTCTGCCAGGCTAGGTCGGTCGACCGGACGGTCGACCGGACCATATAGCCGGTCGACTGTAGAGGTCGACCGACGTGCACGGATACGTGCACGCTGGCTGCCCCATGAGCCGGTCGACCGCACGGTCGACCGATTGAGAGCAAGTTGCTCTCTGTTTGTCACGGTCGACCGAGCGGTCGACCGGCCAGAGAGCCATTACTCTTTGGTTCTGGGGACGGTCGACCGGTAGCTGCCACGGTCAAATGTGACCGTTGGCCGGTCGACCGACCGGTCGACCGGTAGGCCATTTCTGGCAGAATCTGCTGCCAACGGCTATATTTTTCTGGGGGCTATAAATACCCCATTAATGGCCAGTTTTCTCTAAGATTTTAAGAGCTAATTTTTCCTGACTCTCTAGTGTTTTCACAGCAATCAAAAGAAGTTTTTGGACTTAAATTGAACAATCTATTTGGTGTTTTTGCTAGGGTTTGGAAAATCAAAGAAAAGGATTTTTGGGAAAAGAGTTTTCATTCAACTTCTATATCTTGGTTTCAGTTTTTCCCAAGGATTTTCTTTGTGATTTTGATTTTCATTCCATTGATTTTCTCCACACTTGAGCTACATCTACTTTCTTATTCTATAGGATCTTTGTGTGGGAGAAAGAGATTGTTTGTGGTTGTTTGTTAGACCACCAAGTTGTAAACCCAATCTTTTCTTGGCTTTGTGTCTTTGGGCTGTATCCCTCAAGTTGTGAGGTGATCCTTGTGTTGCTTTGTGCTAATCCCTCAAGTTGTGAGATGATTGTTTGTTGGCTTGGAGTTGTGCCTCAAGGAGGAGGTTGTGTTTGTAAAGAGAGGAGTTGGGTACTCCTTGTAATTGTTATTGCCCCAAATCCTCGGTGGAGGTTCCCTTTGTGGGAGTCCTTTGTGGACAAGCTAGTGAACTTTAAATCCTTCTGGGTGAAGGCGGGGATGTAGAGCTAGGTGCTCGAACCTCGAAACATATCTTGTTGTTTGCGCTTGATCCCTTGACTCTTACTCTATCTCTCTCTCTTTACTTTGTGCCTTGCATTATTTCACATTGTTCATTCATACTTATATGCTTGGCTTGGTTGTGTGCATCACTTGTTGCTTGCATATTGTGTAATTGCAATTAGTTTTTAAATTCCGCATTAAGTTCAATAGATTAGCATTATCACCTATTCACCCCCCCCCTCTAGGTGATTTCAATTGGTATCAGAGCCTACGCTCCTGATATTTAGGTTTAACCACCTAGGAGTGAGATCTTGGTTTGCTAATCTTCGTTTGCATTGTTCATTTGCACACATTTAGTTTGCACTCATGGATAGCCCTCCTATGTTTGACTTTTTTAGACTTGATGTTTGGAAGGCCAATATGAGTAGTCATTTGAAAACCCTAGGACATCTAGTTTATCAAGCCACTACTAATGAATCCTACCCAAATCATAGCAAGTATAAAAAGGCAAATGCATTAGCACTTAAGATACTTAGAGCATCTCTTAATGAAGATCTTTTACCGGTGTTTGATCATTATGATTCGGCTTTTGCAGTTTGGAGCATATTGACTTCTCCCGAGTTACCAAGGATTATCAACAAGTTGAGGAGATCTAGGAGAGACATGTCCGACGAGCATTGCCTCATGGTCCAAGAGAAGAACTCCCTTGAGGTACAATCGGATTCTCAAATAGATGATAGCTCTAGCTCATATTGCTATGGATGTTTAGAAGTTCAAAATTTAAATGTAGAACTTGCCACAAAGCTTGAAATTTTTTTGGAAAACATGATTCTTTGAAAAAGAAACATTTTGAATTAAAAGAAGAATTGAAGGATTTGTGCTCATCTTTTGAATTGGTTTTGCAAGAGAAGGAAGAGATTACTAGTGAACGTGACTCACTAAGATCTCAACTAGACCTTTCCCTAAAAGAGATTGATATTTTGAAAAGCAAAAATGATTGTGATGATGTTGTGAAAAACAATGAGGTTTTATCTTCTAAATTGGATTTTGTTTTAAAAGATAACCTTGTTTTAAAAATGAAATTGATTTCATTACAAAAGAATTGGATTTAGTTGTAAAGAAAAATGAATCTTTAAGAATTGATATAGATTCTCATGTTTGCCATGCTAGTGTAGCTTCTTCTTCTAACACACCTATTGCATGCTCCACTTTATCTTCTTGTATTGAAAAAGATATAAATGTTTTGAAGAAAAGTGTTGAATGTTTGGGCTCCACTTTGAGCCAATGTACTTTGAATCATACACGCTTGGAAACCTTGGTTCGCAAGAAACAAGTTCCATCTTTACATGTACACCCATCACGGCATACACATGCTCATCACGGACACAACCATAACATGTATGCTCATGGGTACACTTGTACACATTGTGGATGAAAGGGCCACCTTACTAGATTTTGCTATGATCGTTTACATATTGAAAATTTAGCAAATAATCTTGTTTGGGTTAGGAAAGATACTAACCCCTATGGACCCAAAAGAAAATGGGTACCAAAGATCACCCCTTTGATTTTTGATGTAGGAGTGGGCTCTCGCATAACGTGAGAGTGTTGGTGCCTTGAAGTGGATGCGTTCCGTGCTTAAAGGAAACATTTTGGATGCATCACTTTCAAGGGGGGTTTGGTGGAGAGGACCACCATTGGTTTGGAGAACTAGAGAGGTGCCTTCATCGGTTTTGGTATCTATCTCTAACTCCCGTTTATATTTACATGCTTTCATATTATTATTTATAGCATGTTTTAATGATTATTATGATTATGCCATGATCATTAGATTAGTGATATACTTGTTAGTTACTTGAGACACCCATGTTTTATATGGATCTATATTTAGTGTTCTCACCTTATTTAAACTAATATGTATGCCCTAGATCTAATGCACATGCATCTTCATAATGATCATATGAATGTTTTATGATTTTTGATGATTCATGTTTAGTATGTTAAATGCCTTGATTATTAGATCATTGACATGCATGTATAGCTTTTGAGATCACCCATGTTTAGATAGACCCATTTGTTGTGTTCTCACCATTGTTTAGCTATTATGTATATCATGATTCTAATAGCATGTGGATTTACTTCATGATCATTTTTAAGTCTATCATGTTGATTTTTGTGTCGTTTTATGCTTCATGATTTGAATATATGTTTAGATGTTAGTTTTCATGAAAACTAGGATTTATACTTGTACATAGAATGGGGCCACAAGTAAATCTTTTTATGTTTGTGCTTGAATGCCTACTTGTACCCATTAGATATGCTAGTATAGTCTAGTTTTGATGATTCATGCATTCTAACTTGTATTCCTCATTTTGGATATGTTTCTATGATCATGTGTTTTAACTTCATGTATATATCTATCTTGTCCAAACTATTGATTATACATATACATCCCTTGAGCCACGTGCCTTCATGCATATACTTTTGTGGACTCATTATGTTTAGGATATGTATGTATACTTTAGTTTGTACATGACATACATATGCCTTGAAGATTAAATCGTTTTGATGATTTTCATGGTTTTAGGTAATTTCAATTGATAATGATAATTTAGTTTTCCATGTGTTAATGTTTTTAAGGAATTTCAGTTGAGCTTAATTGAATACTTTCATGTTGATATGTGTCACATAACACTTGTTCACTCACTTTATTAGTTTACTCATGATTTGTTTTCATGAGACTATGATATGGGCTTTATGGACTTTGAGTGTTTAGTGATCATGTGATTTACATGTGTTTCATGAAAAACAATTTTATTTTATTCCTTACTTGAAGGATTTCGTACTAGTTTAAAAGTTTTTTTTTATAACTAGTTCGTATTCTTCACTATGGTAGAGATTTTCAAACATACTACATTTTCAAACCTATTTTTGAAAACCCCTACCTTCTAAAGGCGGTTGGATGGGCGATCATGCTCATGTATGCTTTATAGTGAAAATCATTTTAATCTTGAACATGAATGGGAGGATAGGTATTATGAGATATACACTTGATCCTATTGTTGTTTCAATTGGTATCATTGAATTCTTTCAATTGGTATCAATCTTGACATTTCTTGTATACTCATATATTTTTTATTTATGTATGCTTACATTTCAAATAGTATCAATTTCGATTGGTATCTAATATTTCATACATATATATACTTGTTTATGCTAAGGCTTGAGCTTCAACCTTGTTTCAATTGATTTAGCTTTCAATTAGTATCTTTATTCGAGCCTACGCATAGTTTTAATTGGTATTTCATAAAGGGGGAGAAAATCTTGTATTTCATCTTTCAATAGGTATTTTGTATTCCACTCCCTTGCTTTATGATAGAAAATAATGATTTCAAATTGGTATCTTATGCCTTAAAAAGAATAATAATTTCAATTGGTATTAAGATTTATGTTTAGAAATTCAAAATTTGTAATGTTTAATTTCAATTGATATCAAGATTGTTTATTTACAATTGGTATGTTGTTTGTTTACTTATTAATTGGTATCAAGATTTTTGTTATTCAATTGGTATAGTTTCACTTTTAATTGGTATCTATATGCACTTCATTGACACATTTTTAATTGGTATCATATTTGTTTTTAGACCAAAAGGGGGAGAACATCCCTTTATTGATTCTTTGTTTTGAATAAAAAGAAGAGAAGAATATGTTTTTATTAGTTTTGTTTTGTTTTTAACCCTTTGTTGATGATTGACAAAAAGGGAGAGAAGAATTTGAGTTTATATGCATGTTTGTATGCATGTTTTATGTTTTTATCAAGTTCATTTGGTATCAAAGCATTATTTAAAGAACATGTTTATTTTTGGTATCAAGAGCTTATAAAAGAGATCATTAATTTTGTTTTGCATATATTAAGTTTAATTGGTATCTAGAGCATGTTTATTTGTTTTTGAAAATTTCATTGGTATCTTCCATTGGTATCTAGAGCCTTTTATTGTTTTATGCATATCTATGCATGTTTCATGTTTAGTATTCATTGCACATATTTGTTGTTTATCCCTATGCATGAGTTAAGGGGAGCTTCTTTGAAGCTGAACTTTAATCCATGCATATATAACTCCATGAGTTTTGTCATCATCAAAAAGGGGGAGATTGTTGGCCCAAAGGCCTTCCACTCTAGTTTTGATGATGATTAACTCATGTAGTTATGTGTACTAATAATCTTGTGATTTTAGTTTCAGATCATTAATCAAGATATTAGTTGGTGATTAGCTTCAACAAGATGATTTGGAAGCTTTCACATGGTGATTCAAGAGCCCGAGCGACAAGATCATATATAGCACTCATTGGAGTCAAGCTCGGTGAATCACGGAGTTTTGGATCGAGTCGGCTTGGAGACGGCGCTCTACAAGAAGACATCGGTATCATAGTTTAGTTTTATGTTTAGATCCAAATTGTAAAGATTAGAATAGTATGATATGCTCAAGTTCACAACACACACGTTTCATGTTTTGGTTTTCAGTTTTTTGGTTTAACCGATCTTGGTTTGCATGAATAGAAATTATATCAAAATAAGTTTAAATGGTTTAATGTATATTAGATTTGTTCTATATACATGCATGCTTCAACTATTTAAACAAACTTAGCTTGATAATCTATTTCATGTGTTTTATGTTTTGGTATTTCTAACAAAACATATTTTTGGAATTAAAGTAAAAAACTATGATATATATATGTTTCATGTATATTGGATTTCTATCCATATGCATCATGCTTCAAAGTGTTTAAATATCATGTTTTTGTATTTGGAAGAGTTTTGGACAAAACGTATTTTCTATTCAAAAATCCAAGTTTTAGAATATACGGTTTTTTATTTTTGGCAAAATTTCTATAACACAAAATCAGTTTATAATGTTTGAAATTTGTGTTGAAATTTTTAACACAAGTTTATATTTCAATGTAAAATGATAAAACTATTTTTGTGTATTTTTAGAAATTTTATGGGAAATTTTAGAAGTGAAAATAACCTGTTTTTCAGACCTGAAATAGATCTGCCAGGCTAGGTCGGTCGACCGGACGGTCGACCGGACCATATAGCCAGTCGACTGTAGAGGTCGACCGACGTGCACGAATACGTGCACGCTGGCTGCCCCATGAGCCGGTCGACCGCACGATCGACCGACTGAGAGCAAGTTGCTCTCTGTTTGTCACGGTCGACCGAGCGGTCGACCGGCCAGAGAGCCGTTGCTCTCTGGTTCTGGGGACGGTCGACCGCCCGGTCGACCGGTAGCTGCCACGGTCAAATGTGACCTTTGGCCGGTCGACCGACCGGTCGACCGGTAGGCCATTTCTGGCAGAATCTGCTGCGAACGGCTATATTTTTCTGGGGGCTATAAATACCCCATTAATGGCCAGTTTCTCTAAGATTTTAAAAGCTAATTTTTCCTGACTCTCTAGTGTTTTCACAGCAATCAAATGAAGTTTTTGGACTTAATTGAACAATCTATTTGGTGTTTTTGCTAGGGTTTGGAAAATCAAAGAAAAGGGTTTTTGGGAAAGAGTTTTGATTCAACTTCTATATCTTGGTTTCAGTTTTTCCCAAGGATTTTCTTTGTGATTTTGATTTCCATTCTATTAGTTTTCTCCACACTTGAGCTACATCTACTTTCTTATTCTATAGGATCTTTGTGTGGGAGAAAGAGATTGTTTGTGGTTGTTTGTTAGACCACCAAGTTGTAAACCCAATCTTTTCTTGGCTTTGTGCCTTTGGGTTGTATCCCTCAAGTTGTGAGGTGATCCTTGTGTTGCTTTATGCTAATCCCTCAAGTTGTGAGGTGATTGTTTGTTGGCTTGGAGTTGTGCCTCAAGGAGGAGGTTGTGTTTGTAAGGAGAGGAGTTAGGTACTCCTTGTAATTGTTATTGCCCCAAATCCTCGGTGGAGGTTCCCTTTGTGGGAGTCCTTTGTGGACAAGCTAGTGGACTTTAAATCCTTCTGGGTGAAGGCGGGGATGTAAAGCTAGGTGCTCGAACCTCGAAACATATTTTGTTGTTTGCGCTTGATCCCTTGACTCTTACTCTATCTCTCTCTCTTTACTTTGTGCCTTGCATTATTTCACATTGTTCATTCATACTTATATGCTTGGCTTGGTTGTGTGCATCACTTATTGCTTGCATATTGTGTAATTGCAATTAGTTTTTAAATTCCGCATTAAGTTCAATAGATTAGCATTGTCACCTATTCACCCCCCCTCTAGGTGATTTCAGAAGTTTAGAAAGATTCCGACTTCCGTTTATTTGTCAAGAATCCTCGCAAATCAGACCCGCTTGGGCCTAAACAATCCAGCGCAGAGGCTCTTTTGGATCGTGCGTAGGACGATGTCCTGCTCCTTTTATCCCCGCAGAGGGGATTAGCACTAAATAGTGCTTCAGCTCTAGCTTCGCGGCTAAGAACCTTGGGAGTGCCCTTGGGTGCTGAAGCTGCATAAGCAACGCTGTCAACACTTAGGGAACTTCCCTTAACTCCGCTACAAAGCGCGAACTTAGCGCTTGACGAACTGGCGAGCGGAGCATGCTGTGGTGCTTTATCCGCTATGCTGCTGCGAAGGCGATTAGCCTTAGATAGTGCCTTGGTTCTAGCTTCGCGGCTATGAACCTCGCGCGTAGGCTGTGGTACAGTAGCTTCGCTCATAAGAACGAGGCTGGTGCGAGTTGTTGCTCTTGAGTTGGGCGAAGGTATGGTTGTTGCTGTAACTTCGCGGCTAGCAACCTTGTTGGAGCAGGTAGGCATCTTGCCTTTTTCTTCGCGAGAGAGACGCAGTTCTGGCGTAGCTACGCCTGAGGCTTTACACAGAGCCTTCTGTTTTGGCCTCCGCATCTGCTTTTGCAGAGGATACTTAGGTTCTCAAGGAACCTGACTAGCCACACGCGAGGCTGAAGGGTGTTGGCAGAATTCTACCTCTGGTTTCTGTTCTGAAACCTTGGTCATGGAGACCTTTCTATGCTTCCGTGCACGAAGCATTAGACCACCACCAGAAAGGACTTCTTTAAATTTTCCTTGGTCGAAATGAACGACCAGGTTCTCGAAAGTGAAGGACTTGGACTACGGGCGTGCTTCCTTGTTGCGCCAGAGGACCGCAGTAGGCTCGCAGAGAGCCTTATCTGTCTCCGCAGAGACTTGCCTTAAAGATTTAGCCAGAGAGGCTCTGGCTGCACCGGCTTTTCTGAATTCAGAGCTAGACCTGAAGGTCTGTTCGTCGCATTGCGTCACTTGATTCTCAGCAGTAGAGAAATTCATCCCCAGCGGAGTCGCCATCTTATTTTCCATTGATTTGCAAAAGGGAAAACTTACAATAAAAAGAGTCGAGGAGCTAAATTACAAGTATTCTAAAAAGATTACAAGTGATCTCCTCTGAGATTCTGGAGAAGTGTGCCGATAGGAGTCTGGTCAGCGCGCGACCACTTTGTCCCTTTGACGATCGAGCGATGAGATTCCCTTCCCGCCTAGTTCGGGGAATCAGAGAATGAAAGGTTGGTAGAACCCTCTTGTTACTTCTCAAAACCGCCTTCACTTAGGAATTCCTTCTCGCCTAGTTTCAGAGATTCCTTGAGAAGAAGGTATTAGGGTATCAGTACCCTGATTAGAGAAGTGAGTCTCTAAAAGTCTCTGAATTCAAGAGAATAGATCTCTGTTTGTACGCGCGGTGCGTCCTCTCGAGAAGTCGTGAAGAAGTCCTTGCGTGTGTGGAGCTCTTCGTGCGCCTCTCTCCTTGTGCCCTTGGTGGGCTATTTATAGGGAGAGCAAGGGTATAATTGTCCCTTGAAAATATAAAAACAGATTGAATCAAATCTGTTTAAATCTGGAAAGTAGCCTTACTGCGAGACTAGGATCAGCTTCTGTGAAGCTAGAAGTAGCAGGTCGGTTGATCCTCTTGATCTGTTTTGATCCTTTCCATATCGTTGGAGGATTTTCCCTGATCCTCTTACTCGTTTTAGAAGAGTCAAGAGATTACAGCAATCAACTGCCAAATTTGATCCCAGATCTGATCTTGATTCGATCAGATTTGATCTCATCCTGAGATTTAAATGGTCAATAGGTTTGACCATAGCAGACCTGCAGCGGCGCTGCCCGCATTGAGCTCACAGCGGAGCTGGATGGCGCATGTGACGAAGTCAGAGGATAGCCCTTCAGCGGAGCTAGATATCGTCTGTGGCGAAGTTAGAAGACAGCTCTTCAACGGAGCTAGATGTCGTCTGTGGCGAAGTTAGAAGACAGCTCTTCAGTAGAGCTAGATGTCGTCTGTGGCGAAGTTACCGAACATCCTTCTGCGCGGTTGCGTGTGGCTTCAAGCGAAGTTAACTCTCTGCGGAGTTAGCTGAGCACTTCCGGCGAAGTTATGAGTTAGCTTCCTGACGGAGCTGTGAATGGCTTCAAGGCGAAGTTAGGTGATCTTAGCCTCTCAAGCGAGGCTATCCCTTTGGGCTCATGCGATGCTAAGTGCTAGCATCTTAGACCTGCTGAGGTCTGTTTAGAGATAATCTGGGCTTAGAGTCCAAATTGCTTCTCTGTCCCTCGGAGATGGGTAAAAACTGGTCGTCAGCTTATCTGTCACTTGTCTTTTGTAAATGTCAACAAGTACAGAACTGGTCGTCAGCTTGTCTGTCACTTGTCTTTTATAAATGTCAACAAGTTTAGACATTGTTCAGACCAATCAGCATATCTTTCACTTGTCTTTTGTAAATGTCAACAAGTTTAGACATTGTTTGGGCCAGTCAGAATCTTGTCTTTTTTAAAGTGTCAACACAATCTAGTTTATTGAAAAAGATAGACGAGATGCAAATAGAAGTTCAAGTAAGAGAACCCATGATGATGATCAGTCAGATAAATCAGGTCGGTGTTAAATTCGATCTCTATGACAAGATCAAGAAAGCACAACAGATGGACGATCAAACAGCCAAGATTATTGAAAAAGTACAAAGAGGAGAAACTCAAGATTTTATGGTGGGGGAAGGCCTACTAAGAAGAAGAAATTGAATATGTATCCCACCAGACCTTGAACTCAAAGCAAATCCTTGTGAAAGCTCATTGCATCCTTTACACAACACACCCTAGAGCAACTAAGATGTATCAAGATCTGCGATCAAATTTCTGGTGGGAAGGAATGAAAAGTGATATAAACAAATTTGTACAAAGATGTTTGATGTGCTAGCCCCCAGGATTATTGATGTCTTTGCAGATTCTCGAATGGAGGTGGAGTTACATTGCCATGGTTTTTGTCATAGGACTCCCTAAATCACCTCATGATGCTATATGGGTGATAGTTGAATGGCTCACATAGTCTGCACATTTTTTTTACCCATTCGAGTAAATTACTCGATGAATAAGTTTGCACAAATCTATCTCCGAGAAATAGTCTGAATCCACGAAGTACCCGAGACAATCATGTCAGACTGAGATCCGCAGTTCCAATCGAGATTCTGGATCAGCCTATCTAGAGCCTTGGGCACCAAGCTGCACCCAAGCACAACGGCGCACCACAGGCAGATGGGCAATCAGAAAGAACCATACAATGAAGATATGCTGAGAGCTTGTGTGTTAGATTTTGGAGGTAATTGGGAAAGTTATTTGTATTTAGCGGAGTTTGCATATAACAACAGTTGCCAATCAGCTATTGAAATGTCACCCTTTGAAACATTATATGGTAGGAGATGTAGATCCCTAATGTTTTGGGAGAAAATTGGGGACCGAAGATTGCTAGGGCCAGATGTAGTTCAAGAGACAACAAAGAAGATTATGCTGATAAGGAAAAGAATGAAGGTAGCTCAAAACAGACAGAAAGCATATGCAGATCAACGACGAAGACTTTTAGAGTTTACAGAAGAAAATAAAGTATTCCTGAAAGTATCCTCAATGTAAGGAGTAGTACGCATTGGTAGAATGGACAAGTTGAATCCTTAATATGTAGGACCTGAAATCTTGGAGCGAATTAGGCCACTAGCTTATCGACTTGCCTTCCCCCGTAGATCGAGAAAATTCATGTTGTGTTTCATGTGTCAAAGCTGAGAAAGTATGTGCCAGACCTTAGTCAAGTCCTCGAACTCCCCACTGCAAATTCGAGAAGACTTATTCTATGTGGAAGAACCAGTGCGAATATTAGACCGTAAAGAGAAACAAAAGCGGAATAAAACGATCCCTTTGGTGAAGGTCTTATAGAGAAGCCAAAAGATTGAAAAAGCTACCTGGTAACTGGAAGAGGAAATGCAGAAGTCTTATCCATGACTATTTCAAGTACGCAAAGTTTCGAGGACGAAACTCTTTTAAGGGGGTAGAATTGTAACACCTGGTCCTAACTAATCCGGGTTTACAACTTACTTATAGATAATTCAGAATAACAAAAGTCACTAGCTAATATAAACACATGATTAATAATAATATATATGTGCATATAATTGTAATATTATAATTTTGGAGAAATACGGTGTGGATAAATAACGGCATGCATATATGTGTGTGTGTGTGTGTGTGTGTGTGTGTGTGTGTGTGTGTGTGTTGAATTATGATTATGTATATAGAGGGGGGAATGGTCCTATAGATGTGCTATTAATAAAATGAGAACTTTTGTATATATAGAATCCTTATAACAATCGTATATACTAGTAATTCAAGCCCCATCATATTTATACATGCACTTGTAAGTAATTATAAATACTTATAATTTCCCATAACTTAATTAAATATAAAAAATTAGGATTTGCTGGAGAGAAGTGGAGAGGGGTGGAAATGATGTGCAGCTTTAATTGGAGACTTTGGGAAGAGAGATGATGTAGTGACATTGTTATGAGTACGTTGGAAAAATAAAAAGAAAACCCTAAAAAAATAAATGTGAACCCAGTTCTTTTGCTCCATAGCCCAAAGTTTCCCATTTCTCTTCCCCCTTTCCTCTTCTCTCCATCTATCCAGAAACAACCTACCTCCATCCTTCTCTCTTTCCTGGATCTGGTACACAAGGTGACTCCCCCTCTCTATTTTCTCCATTTCTTTTTTCCTTTGCCCTCCCCATCTCTAACTCTTTCTCTCCATTCCCTCTCTCGCAACCCCCCAGCAGCGACCACCGAACAGCAGGGCGGCGAGCTCGGCAGCACGCGCAGAGCACAGCCGCGCTTGCAGGTGCGGCCAGCGTGGGGGCGAGCGCGCTGCGTGGGCGTGGTAGGCGCGCGTGCGCGGGGAGGAGGGGGAATCAAGGTGGAGGCCAGAGGGGGGTCAGGGGAGTTCGTGCAGCCAGATCCCGAACTTCGTCGAGTAAGAGAGCAACAACTTTAGAATTCAACTCAGGCCAACTTTAGACCAAAATTTAATCAAAGGTAAAACAGTGAATTTTCCTTGGATTAGAGTGTGTTTAAGCATCAATAATTGATTGTAGGCCTATCCGTGAATAGGGTTATGATACGAGGGGGGTGAATTGGACGAAATTATCACTGGGACACTCATCAGAAGCAAGGTGAGTAAACTGGGAATTAATTAATTCAAATTAATGGATTATGATTACCGAATAAGGAGTCGTTGGATAAAAATTAAATATTGGGATAAAACTTGTACGTTGAATTTCATATATAAAAGTAAAACCAAGATTTATGATTATGAAATTTAGCATTAGTCCTTACAACATATAAACTAAATTGGTTAGTACCCTATATGGGAATACTGGAGATGAGCCATGTAGCCGTCCCTCATGATTATGTGATTTGTATAATGTTTGAGAAATTACTTAAATTATAAATGATGTATGATATCAGCAATCTAGTGGGCAATGTATGCATATATGTGCAAGTATGTGTGTAATTATTCTAATTCTAATCCAGTTAAATAGATGACACATCGGGTTACCAGACTTCGTAAGTTGAATGAATGGAAATACTAATATCGTGTATGTACACTACATTTGATCCTCAGTGTGGGTGATGCCTCTCGTTAAAGATAAAAGGTATCTTGGATATGTCGACAATAAGTTATTATGTATATATGAACGGATACGAATGAACTAATTTCTTATCCTTATAAAATATTAAGACTGGTTATATAGGTGTATGTTGCTTTTGTATGTTATGTGTTATGTATGTGTATTATCTAGAGGAAGGGGCCGGGTGGGAGCCGGTAGGAGGGGGAAGACGGTGACAAATTTTACTACGTAGGTGTATATATATATATATATATATATATATATATATATATATATATATATATATATATATATATATATAATATATATATTATAAGGAGTAAGGGCCGGGCGGGAGCCGGTAGGAGGGGAAGACGGTGGTGTATAATATGTGTATAATCATATTACAATGGAGAAAGGGGCCGGCCGGGAGCCGGTAGGAGGGGGAAGACGGTGGTCTATCATTGTATATATTATACACGGAGGAAGGGGCCGGGCGGGGGCCGGTAGGAGGGGGAGATGGTGAATCTTGTCTTTCTTTATAAATTGTGTATGATTGCACTACATGTATGTATTATCAATTGTAATATTGTAAGAACTCACTAGGGCACAGAACATCCAAACTAAAGAAGATTACTCACCGATGTAGTAGAATGTATGTATATGTAAGGATATCTGGCGAGTCCACACGTCATTTAAAACTTGTATTATACTTGTAAGAGATAGTTAAGATTTAACAAAAAAAAAAAGGATTCATGGTAGTTGAGACATCTACCAAAAAGCTAAGAAGTGTAAGAGGATCACATGATCTAGATAGAATTTCATTTTAAAGATGGGTTCACCAATATCTACCCTTGCTAGTCGTAAAAGCGGTTAAAAATAAAATCCTAAAATCAACAATTTTTTATTTGTTTACTCAGTGAGCTGTCGAGCTCACTCCGTTCAATTGGTGTATTGGGAATCCTTGAAAGGTGATCAGCCACCACTTTCTTAACGCCCTTTTTAACTTTTGTCTCTAAGTCAAATTCTTGCAAAAGAAATATCCATCGAATAAGCCTAGCTTTTGCATCCTTCTTTTGCATCAGGTATCTAAAGGCCGAGTGGTCGATGAAAATCGTTGTCCCAGACCCTAGTAGGCACTGACGAAATTTTTCCAACGCAAACACAACTGCTAAAAATTCCTTTTCAGTCGTTGTGTAGTTGAGTTGGGCCTTGTTGAGCGTCCTACTAGCATAATAAATCGTGTGTTACCTGTTATCAATACGTTGTCCTAGAATAGCGCCTATGGCATAATTGGAGGCGTCACACGTAATTTCAAAGGGTCTAGTCCAATCAGGCGCTGAGATTATTGGCGCCGAGACAAGTTTTTATTTTAGCTCCTTCCAAGCTTGTAGACATTCTTTATCAAAATTGAAGGGCACATCTTTTCTTAACAGATTAGTTAAAGGTCTAGTAATTTTGCTAAACTCCTTAATAAATCTTCTATAGAAGCCAGCGTGCTCTAGAAATGATCTAATATCTTTTAGGCTTTTTGGCTCAGGGAGCTTTGCTATCACTTCCACCTTCGATCTATCAACCTCAATTCCTCTGTTTGAAATTTTATGCCCCAGGACAATTCCTTGCTTGACCATGAAATGACACTTCTCCCAGTTGAGTGTCAAGTTTTTCTCCATGCATCTTTATAAAACCAGCTTCAGATGATGCAGGAACTGGTCAAAGGAATCGCTGTATATAGAGAAATCATCCATAAATATTTCGAGAAATCTTTCTACATGTCCGAAAAGAGACTAAGCATGCAACGTTGAAACGTTGCAGGAGCATTGCATAAACCAAAGGGCATTCGTCTGTATGCAAACGTTTCAAATGGACAGGTGAAAGTTATTTTTTTTCTTGATCCTCGGGAGTAATTGGAATTTGGTTGTATCCTGAATATCCATCCAGGAAATAATAATACTCGTGTCCAGCCAATCTCTTGAGCATCTGGTCTATGAACGGAAGAGGGAAGTGGTCTTTACATGTGGCAGCGTTCAGTTTTCGGTAAGCAATACAGACTCGAAT
This sequence comes from Agave tequilana, assembly GCA_038442645.1. Lineage (NCBI taxonomy): Eukaryota > Viridiplantae > Streptophyta > Magnoliopsida > Asparagales > Asparagaceae > Agave > Agave tequilana. The sequence continues at coordinate 46,857 of JAVJIF010016757.1, read as the reverse complement.
CTTCATTGGAAGATGAGTTTGTACTAATTCCTTCTTGTCATTTTCTACCACAGTAAAGTCTGCCTTCTTGGTCACAGCGTGGACTGGACTAACTCATTGGCTATCGGATATGGGATAAATGATCCCATTGTCTAGTAACTTCACAATTTCAGCATGGATAGCCTCTTGTATGATTGGGTTAAGTCAACACTGTGGATCGCGTTTTGATTTTGCCTCTTCTGTTAAGTGAATCCGATGTTGTACAATGGATGGACTGATCCCCTTTATGTCGGCTATGGTCCAACCAATGGCCTCTCGTTTTCCCTCAATACCGCAAGAAGATCCTCTTCTTGTTATTCCGTAAGATGAGACGCTATTATCACAGGGAAAGCTTCCTTTTCACCCAAGTACTGATACTTGAGATGACTAGAAAGAACTTTCAGTTCCGAAGAGGGGTGTGATCTATCGATGGTTGTTCTTCTTGTAAGGGAATGAGAGAGGTTGCGTTTGTTGCCCACTCCACTGTGGATTCGATGATCTGGTCAAGATTAAAGTCATCTGACTCCAATTCGAATTCTTTGTCAGACTCGTATTCCATTTCCTCTTTGAGTTCACTTGTCAATCCTTCAATCAAGTTCACTTCGAAAGACTAGTCATCCAAGTCACGAGGTTGTTTTCCCAGGTAGAAAGCATTTACCTCTTTCATCATATCATCGAAAGTCAGACGCATAAACCCATTCTTACAGTTTATGATGGCATTTGTAGTGGCGAAGAAGAGTCGTCCTAGAATGACGGGGGTTTGAGCTTTCGAATTTTGTACGGATTGTGTCTCCAGAACGATGAAATCCACGGGGTAAATGAATTTTCTGACCCGTATTAGGACATCTGTAATCTCTCCCTTGGGAATCTTTATAGATCGGTCAGCCAATTGTATAGTAACTCTGGTTGGACAGAGATCGCCAGCCCAAGTTGCTGATACACAGAAAAGGAAAGCAAATTGATGCTGGCTCCTAGATCAAGTAACGCCCAGTTTATTGTGGTCTGCCCAATAATACATGAAATGGTTGGACTCCCAGGATCTTTGTATTTCACAAAATGGGCCCGGTTAATAACTCACTTATGTTAGATGTAAGGAAGACCTTCCTTGGGACATTTATTTTTCTTTTCTTGGTGCACATATCTTTTAAAAATTTTGCATATGAAGGGACTTGTTGTATGGCATCAGAAGGGGCACATTGATCTGAACTTGATTGAACATTTTCCTAATCTTCTCCTGTTTTCCATTGATTTTGCAAAGGGAAAAACTTACAAAAAAAAGTGTCGAGGAGCTAAATTACAAGTAACACAAAAGATTACAAGTAGATCTCCTCTAAAATTCTAGAGAAGTGTGCCGATAGGAGTCTGGTCAGCGCGCGACCACATTGTCCCTTTGACGATGCAATCGATAGGATTCCCTTCTCGCCTGGTTCGGAGAATCAGAGAACAGGAGGTTGGCAGAACTCTCTTGTTACTTCTCAAACTGCCTCCACTTGGGAATTCCTTCTCACCTGGTTCTGGAGATTCCTTGAGAGGAAGATCTTAAGGTATCAGCACCCTGATTAGAGAAGTAATTCTCTGAATTTTCTGAATTCTTGGAAGCAAGAGAATAGATCTCTGTGTTTGCCTGTGCGCGTGTGTGTTCTCTCTCTCTGTGCCTTGTGGTTGTATGCCTCTGGTGGGCTATTTATAAAGAGAGCAGGGTATAATTGTCCCTTGAAAATATGGAAACAGATTGAGTCAATCTGTTTAAATCTGGAAAGTAGCCTTACTGCGAGGCAAGAATCAGCTTCTGCGAAGCTAGGAATAGCAGGTAGCGTCGATCTCCTGATCTGTTTTGATTCTTTCCATATAATTGGAAGATCTCCCCTGATCCTTTTACTTGTTTCAGGAGAGTCAAGAGATTATGGCAAGTAACTGCCAAAATTTGATCTCAGATTTGATCTTGATTAGATTTAATCTTGAATAGATTTGATCTCATCTGATTGGTCAAAGGTTGACCATAACAGTTCCACAGCGGAGCTGCCGCGTCGAGCTCACAGTGGAGCTGGAAGGAGCATCTGGCGAAGTCAGAAGAAAGCTCTTCAGTGGAGCTGGATAATCATCTGTGGCGAAGTTACCGACCATCTGCGCGGTTGCGTGTGGCTTCGAGCGAAGGTAACTCTCTGCAGAGTTAACTGAGCACTTCAGGCGAAGCTGTAAGTTAGCTTACTGATGGAGCTTTGAATGGCTTCAAGGCGATGTTGGACAAACTTAGCCTCTCAGGCGAGGCTATCCCTTCGGGCTCATGTGATGCTAAGTGTTGAGCTAACCTAGCATCTTAGACCTGCTTAGGTCTTTTCAGAGACAATCTGGGCTCACTGTCTGCTTCACTGGATCAGTAGAGTCCAAGTTGCTGCTTTGTCCCTCAGAGATGGGTACAGAACTGGTCATCAGCTTGTCTGTCACTTGTCTTTTGTAAATGTCAACAAGTTTAGACATTGTTCAGGCCAGTTAGGAATCTTGTCTTTTTTAAAGTGTCAACAAGACCCCCTTCAAAGTTTTCGAAAGTCTGCAATGGAATGGTTCAGGCTTCAAAATACTTTGAATTGCTTTGATTGAAGTATGTGAAGTATGAACGTCGCCATGGTGGTTGAGTTTAGCTTCGCTTTCAATCCTGCTTTGGGATAAATTCACCGAAGAATCATGTAGATTCGTGATTCTGGGTATCTTCGCGTCTGGGTGGCTTCGCGTCTGGGCCTCCCGGAGTAGATTCACTTCAAATCAGTTTTGGAACGTCGTTCCTTTCCCGAAGTTGAAATAACTTTTCTTGCATTAACGAGGGAGATCATTCCTTCTTTGCGCATTTTCGAGGGAGACTATTCCCTTTCTCAAGGCTCAGTAAATGCCTTAAATTCGCTCGCACTTCTATGCTTGAAGCAGCAGCGGTGCGATCAGGCCATGAGGCCTATAAATAGGACACTTGAAGCCCTCTACAGAGAAGCAGTCTATTCATGACTTCTCCTGGTTGTTCAGAGTAGGATACTCAGATCTCTGAAATAGTGGGGGTGCCCACTCTGTCATTAACCGGCCAAGCACTGGTGAGTCTCGGTCATCCAGAGACTTTACCAATGAACTAATGACTTTAGGGAGTTTATCTCCCTTAGCTTTATCAGCTGCCTCAGGGATTGATTTCTCTTGTTCTTCATTTTGTATCTGACTGATTTGCATCTGTTGAATCTGCCTGTTTAAGTTCGCCACATAGGTAAGGATTGGGGCTTAGTCTCTTCAAAGTTGAGCCAGTCTTGCCATATAGGTGGGGTCAAGACTGCGTCCTTCTGGATCAGTCTGGCTTAGCCATATAGGCGAGGCTAGGACTTAGCTCTTTTTGACGCTCCTTCAGTATAACAGTCTTAGGCGGAGCTAAGACTTGGCTTACGCTGAGCTAGCCCATCATCACTGTGCAAGCGAGGCTATCCTCTGCTTAACTAAAATCCATCCTTGGATTGGATATAAGTTATTTCGCCAAAAGAATTTAATTTAGCGTACCATGCTTGTATATATTCTTTGCTTTACTGCTAACCTGTTTTCATCTTGCGTTGCAGTGAATTGTGGTTGCCAGTCCTTTGTTTTGATGAAAGAGACTAGAAACTTGCCGCTTGATTTTCAAGTTGAAACTTTGATCCTAAGCAGGAGGAACAAACTGGGGCAGCTGATGCGTGTTCCCAAAAGAAGTTGGAGTCGCTTATCCGAGATGATCCACTTCGAGAAGAGGCTGGTAGTCGTTTATCCGAGATGATCCACTTCGGGAAGCGGACGTCACCTGTAAGGTCTCGGATCCTTTGCCAATTTTCATCAAAGAAGATCCGGCTTTCTGGTGGCAACCAGTCCTCTGCCAATTTTCATCAAAGAACATCCAGCTTCTTGATGGCAAAATCTGTCATTAGGTGAAGGATTACGGCCTTGTGCAGGAGGAAGGCCTTTCGTTTCCAGTTGGTTTGGCTTGGAAGCAAATAGAACCACTTGTATGCCTTTGGAGCAAATGATTATGTCGTACGAAAGACCACTTTGATGTAGCAGTATCAATGTAACTTCCCTTTTGAATCAATAAAAGCTTACTTTCTGCTTATCTGCTTTGTTTCTCCTTCTTTTTGATTCGAGAAGACCTGAAGCGGACTAATCTTAAGTAATTCTTTTCTCTGGGAGGAATTACAAGTTCTCAGCGGAGCTAAACGTCCGGCGAAGTTGGAGACCGACGGCCAACTGAGTCAGGAATAAACCTCTGACGGAGCTATCGCAGAATTTCCGCGAAGTTAGAGATGTGCTTTTAGCGGAGCCAAGGCATGTTTCTCAGCGAAGTTATTCAAGCGTCGCGCTAAGTCAACAATGGACTTACGGCGGAGTTAGCCCTTAGTGGGGCTGAAGTAACGCTTCTTGGGAAGGCGCTTTAGGCGCCGTTTCAAATTAATTTGAAACGACTGCCTGTGCTCCTTTTGAGGAGGCGACATTTAGGCAATCATCAACCTATAAAAGCCTGATCGGGTTGAAAGAGAAGGCACCACTTCTCTTCGAATTTTTAGAGCACTGCAAGCCCTTTCTTCTTCTTTCTTCTTCGTTTGAGAATCCAAAAACTTCTTCAGTTCTTCAATGGCTCCCAAGAGACGAGCAGGAAAAGAGGTAGCAACCTCTACGACGGAGGATCCTTCTCCTCCACCGGTCATCGAACGACCTATCGCGGGTAGGGATTCTTCCCTTTTGATCAGAGATTTTCATCTCTCTTTCAAAGCCGATTTTTGGCTATCTTCTGATTAACCCAGAGCGATCAATCATGATCTGGTGATCTTAGGGAGTTCTATTCCCTGAATTTCCCTTGATTTCTTGATTAGGAATCGTAGAACCGAAGGGTCTCTTCTCCAAGCTTCCAGGCGAAGCTATCCCTTAGGTGGTTCACATCCTATTGAATGATAGGGTGCGAAGCTAGCCTTTGGAGTGTAACTGAAAAGACCTTAGTGCCCTTAAAATAATCTTTAGACAATAATACCTTTCTGACGAAGTTAGCCCTTGGGTCTTTGTCGCGTTCGGTTGTTCGAGGTCAGGCTTCCAGAGCGAAGCTAACACTTAGATATTTTCCCGCTTCGTGCCTTCGTGTGGAGCGCGGAGTTACGCTGCAGCTGCGAAGCTAAGCTTCGGGGCGAAGCTATCATTAGGCCAGCTTCGCTCGGAGAGCGAGGCTATGCCTTAACAAAAATTGCATTCTTGTTTTAGCCCTTGTTTAGCTGATGAACTAATCATAGTTTCTCCTTACTCTTGCAGTGCACTATACTCCTGGTCCTCTGAAGAGTCTCTTTGGCACAGCCAGGGGGCTAGATGGCAACGTCAGCCTGCAGTTTCAAGGGCAGGCTTCACTATTTAGTGAGCGAAGCTCTCCTGCTCGGGATGCACTTATTCATGGTGGGGATCAGTGCACCATGAGGAGCATTTTAACTACTGCTCCTCTTGAAGATTCTGACTAAAGAATCTATCGAAAGCCCGGCTTCATATTTGGAGATGCGGCACCCGACAATGATCACCAGCTGCTAGCCGAAGAGGGGCAGTAGATTTTCAAATTGGATGGTGAGAAGTACTATCTCCCATCTAGCAAGCGACATTTTCTCTTGTCCTTCTTTCAATGCGTGACGAGGGCTCGAAAGATGCAATGTCAAGTGACTCGGACTACTGACTCTGTTCACGTAGGAAAATTGATAATTCCGTCCCTTGTTACACAAGGGCGGGTCCTCCTCGCTGCATATTGGGTCTCCACCCTGGGAATGTACTTCCAGATATCCCAGTGGGAGAAAATCCTGCGGTGGCTCAGACCTTTGGAAATCAATTCTTTAAGATTTGTGGCAATTATCCAGCCACTGATTTTAGGACTCCGGGGTGGATTCACCCTCCCAAGGCATGATGGAGGGACTTGACTCTATATGTCCTTGCTCATTTTGAGGAGGATCTGGAGAGGCTGGGACTCTTCGAGGCCGTCAGGGCGACCTGTTATGGCATTCAGATGAGCGTAGTGAACTTCTACGCCATCTTTGAGTTGTACTGCCTGGCTACAGGGACCTTCTTTACCCCTGTTGGCGAATTAGATATGGCTCTGCACGAGATGTGGGAAGTCTCTGCTCTGCCTTTGGGGTCTTTCCCGTATGAAGAATATTTCCGATATGAGGCGGAATTGGCACTTCTGGAGAAGCAGGAGCCCGCCTTATTTGAGACTTACCGTGAGTTGATGTGCCACCTCTACATTTGTTCCAGTATGCATGGGAGCAGTAAGGGGGCTTCATGCAGTTTAAAGAGCTGGGGGAATTATTTGTTCCCTGACCTAGAAGGTACTCCTGAAGCGGCTCACTGTGGAGTTGCAGATGAAGACATCTTTCGCCGGATGCAAGAGCACTCTCAAGGGGATTTAATTCTGGAAGAAGATGGCGGACCCTATGAGAAAGGCGATATTCTTCAGAGTTTCCACCACCAGGCTCGTCGGCCGACGTCCCGGAAGGCACTTTTGTCTGGCTTTTTAACGGTTTGGTTGAAGAGATGTATGGTGCCGTCTTCGTCCGGCGATGTCATTCATCCGACTGTCTTATTGTCTGTCGTTCGTCTTGTCCATGGTCATTCTCTTGAACTTCTTCCAGCCATGGTGTGTTGTATTCAAAGAGGCCTTCGTGCATTGACGGAGGCTTTCTATAGGCCACCAGCAACGAAGCGGGGAAAGGGAACTATCTTGCCTCGCGACGGGCCAAACCCCAGAATAGGTCTGCCATATACTTATTTGATGGCATGGTTCGCCCTTCACTGCCCTTCCATTATCCAGCCCGAAGAGGAGCCCCCAGAAGGTGTTCGAATAGCGCTTCTCCGTCGATTCGAGGGGTGTTCATGGTCAAAGACTTATGTGGCTGCGGTCCGTAAGCTGCTGTGCCGTCATGACGTCTATAGCCTTTTCCGATGCTTCCCTTACATTCGCAATGCGGGCTATGGTGAAGAATTCAAGGATGTTGGAGAAGGGCAGACGTCATTGAGTCAGGGAGTATTTAAATGGCTGGTCAGCATCCGGCCATCACACTTGCTGTATAGAAGTGGGGACACCTGTTACCTGGAGCCTTATGTTCCGAGTCGGTTTACCCGTCAGTTTGGATATGACCAACTGTACGTAGGTAATTGTTGACTGAGTTTTCCTGCACGCAAAAATAAAATATTAGATTTAAGAATTAAAGGTGTGCGAGGTTCTCAATTCGAATCCGCTGTGGCAAGGCTATGCGGGTCGTGATCCTCAGGAAGGGACTGCGATGGAAGCGTTAAGCAAGTTTCTCTAAAGTTTTTATTTTTATTAGTTAAGTTAGAAAGACAGCGGTATTTACAATGGTCGGAAAAAGAATATGGAGATGAGTTATGATTTAATCTACAAAAAAGAAAAGAAAAGAAAAGAAAACTTACCTCTTTAATCTGCTTACCGTTTGAACCGTTGCGATGATTTACCTTTTCTTGGAAGGCATACAAGCATGGCTTATAGGATCGTCCGCCTTCTTAATCTACTCTATGAAATGAAAACAAGCTATGAAGACCTGTCATCGCCATAGGCCATCAAGGTTCCTTCCTCGGCTAGGTATTCTCGAAGCAGTTGGATCTCATGGTGGGCAAGACATTAGAGAAAGAAATAGAAGGAAGTAAATACTGAGATACACAAGATTAAATAAGAAGAAAAGAAAATAAAACAATACAAAAATAAAAGCAAACCTCGATTTGATTATTAAACAATGGTGGAAAAATAGAACTTACACCGACTGTCACCATCAGTACAAGTAGATCCCTTCCTCCATGAATACATCATCTCCTCTCAGTTTTTACAAAAAGAAAATAGAAATTTACAATGGAGGAAATAAAATCTAACCTAGAAGAAAAACCTAAAAACCCTAGCTTTTTGGCCCTTTGCTGGACGCTGGACGACCCTGTACGTTGCACTGCAGGGGGTATTTATAGGTGCAGAAGGTCGAAGAGTCCCGGATAAAGTCGCCCACGAAATCTGGTATCCAGATAACATCAAAGTGCCGCAAAAACTGGGATTTTGCCGTGGAATTGCGGCATTTCTAGGGAATCTGGCCATGCGCTTTGGCGCGTGGCTTCTTCTGGTCCGTCCATCTGGGCGTTTGCTTCTGGAAGTGTGATCTTGGCTCTTCATCGTGGGATATGGATATAACTTGGGAATCAAGTTATCTAGATTTGGAATTCTCCCAATCTCTTTTGAACGAATTTCCTTATCTCTGCATCTTATCTTTGGCTTTTATCCTCATCTGCAAGAGTTTAGGGTTGGGTAGAAGTCTATCCTTCCCTCATCTTTAATAATTGCAACTTTAGCCCTTGCATAATTGCACTTTGACAATCTGATATTTGCACTTTTACACCTGGGCTTCAAATATGGGCTTTTGGGCTTCATTAGGCTTTATTTATTATAAAAATAATAATTCGAGGCCTGCACACAATAAATTATAAATTATTAATAATTGTGCAGAATTAAATGAATAAATATGAAAATGTGATGGTAAATGTTATAATAAAAATGCACTTTTGACTACCAATCACACCCCCACATTTATCTTTTTGCTCGTCCTCGAGTAAAAACAAAGAAAAAGAAAAGAAGAATTAATCTAACCTAACTCACTTTCGTAGGAATCACGGTTGCACTTAGCATGTGCAACAAGCCGTTAAACCTCTAGGTTACCCTAGAGGACGAGTGTTGTCTCGTGAGGGTTTTCAGCGGATTGCACCCACAAAATCCATAAAAAGAAAATATTTGAATTATTATTGAAGAGACTAAGTAGTCTATAAGTTTTAGGATCCTCATTTTTATTCATTCTTAGACTTAGTCTTTATAAAGTAAATTGTTTTCATTTTAGGTAAGGGTCAAAATTGAATTTCTAATATAGTCTTTTTCGTTACCAAAAATCATATGCATCCTTATGAATTTATACTAGGAATTCCTTAACTTGGACTCTCATGCCTCTATATATATATTTTTTTTCTTTTTTTTTAATATGTATAACGCATCTAATTTTCTTTCGTATAAGCATTAAGGATTCTTGAGGCCCTCATACCTAACTAATTGACTATTAGATGTGTTAATACATATATAAGTAATTTTTTCTTAATTTCCTTAGGCTTTCTAATCCACCCATGTAACGAACTTAAAGTCGATGACTCTCAAACCGGTTGGTTTTAGGGCACCAGGTGAGAAAACACCCCGCAGACTCAAATTCGAGTGAACTAGGCCCCAAAACTAAAGACTTTATTTTATTTACTCACCTTTAGGCATGAGTACTTATGCTTCTTGAGGCACATGTATCAGCTTAATTGGTGATTTTTTTTTCTTTTTTTTCTTTTTTTTTTATGAGGCACAAGGTCTTTGTCTTAGAGTCCTAGATATGCATTTGGTATGCACATTTCATTAAGGTAAAAATTAAGACTAACTACTTATTCAATTTCTCCTCCTATACTTAAAAATTCAACAATTTATTTATTTTGACCAAGTTTTTAGAAATCCTAATCATGATTTTCCTAATCCTTAAAACTAACTTAGGCTTCTTTCAAAAAAAATAAGTCAAAATACTGTCCTTTTTATAACAATTTTTTTTTTATTAGCAAATTTTGTTAGTGTCTACTTATGTTAGTATGTTAGTAAAGCCCACCCCCACACTTATCTCATGCATTGTCCTCAATGTATGAATGAATTCATATATGCATGAAATAGAACAAGGGAAGGCAGAAAATTACCTTAGGGGGTGGTTCCGGTGGTGGTCTAATTGGTCCACAAAATGCGGCCCAATCAAGATAACGTGGTAGTTCACGGGACCTACCTTTATTTACCTTTTTTTTATTTACATATTTACAGTCCCCAGTATGAATAGGATCATGGAAGATCCTCTCGTGAAACTTACTCCCTTTACATGACCAGTCCTGGAAAACCATCACAGAGTCATCATGGTCTATACCTATGTTCAACGAAAGAATGTGACTTGGTAGAATGGTTGACTTGGACTCAAGAATGATAGGTTCAGGAACTAAAACCGACTCAGGAAAGAAACTCAAATCAGGTAAGGGTTCAGGAGTTGGGCTAGGTTCAAGAAGTGGGTCCAAGTCAAGAAATTGAAACTCAAGTCCATAATCATTTTCCCACAATGGAATGTAACTCAATATTCGAGATTCAAGTTCAGGAATGATAGGTGTGGGAATCAAAACTGACTCTAAAATATTACCTAAGTCGGGTAACAAAACAGGAGTCAATAATGATTCAGGAATTTGAACTTGATCATAGATTTGGGAATCTAGGTCACATATCTCATTAGTTTCAATCTCATAAAAATGAGAACTTGCCAATTTGTCAAGGGGACTTTCAAAAGTAAGAAATTGGTCAAGTTCAATATGATGATCTTCAAAATGGGTGATTCAATTTCATGATCTATGGGTACAGGAATAAATGTTGGCTCAGAAAGTTGGTCCAAATTGGGTAAGGATACTGGAGTCAACATAGATTCAAAGATGGAAACTGAATCGCAAAGTTGGGAATCGGGTTCACATTCACAATCTAATTCAATCTCATTGAAATTAAAACTAGCCAATTTGTCCAAGGATTGGGATTGGCCTAGTTCATATTGATGTGATGAAATGGAATTTTGATCAAGGTCTTCTAGATAGAATGATTCTTGGTTCCTATCAACTTGGTTGGTAAGTTCAAGAATGTTTGAAAGTCTAGAAATTTGATCATTCATTTTATCTTGCAACCGATCCACTTTTTCTTTTAACCCATCGAATAGATCAATGGTGGACTGAAACCTTGGTGATGTGGGAAAAGACGTATATGATGATAATGGTTGAACAGGTGGTTGACCATATGGCTCAGGGGTATTGAATCCCCATTGACTCTGTGAAGAGTAGTGATGATTATTCCAATCTTGTTCATAGTATTGGGACTGGGGCATGTAATGATTCGGATAAGACCAATCTGGCACACTAGGTTGGTTAGAGTTATGATATGATGGGTTGGTAATATCCGAAAAAGAGGTTGGTGTGTAATATAGATTCTCATTAAAGTTGAAAAAATTGTTGTTATAGGCCATATCACACAAACACAAACAAAGAAAAAGAAAACAAACAAATGAGCAAACAAAAAAAAAATTCTAACCTAAGTTAGGGTAGACCTATGACCTAGACGACGCCTAACTGGTTAGACCGTCCACAGGAGGTAGGGTGCAGACTTTGACCACAAGTTAATCAGCCAGGTCAGGGCAAGAGTGGTGGGAGGTTTTCCGTCAAAGACGTTCCTTACTTAAATAACCACCAATCTTCGGGCTTTCGGCCCTCAATCCCCTTCCTAGACACTGATTTGGCAAGAGTCAACTTCCAGCACCGTTCCCCCTTAGGATAATCTCCTAATTGAGTCCGAGATGTCCCTAGAGCCAACGTCTACTCTTTTTTAAGTTAGGCTTGGGTTAGTGAGTGCTTGGGATATGATTTTTGGGCTAAGGAAGGGTGATGAAATCCCCACCTTATCTTGTTAATGGGTTATGCCCTTAAGATGAATTAGTGCAAGTGTACAAGATAAGTAGATAAGATTCACTCAAAGCAGAAAATCAACCAAGAGATGAGTCCTATTCTACATGCAATGCGTACGTATCTTGCTCCAGCACTCTTCAACAGTAAAATAAAGTAATTGAAAAGACACGTGCCTAATATGCAAACGTCTAATCAATTTTATCTTTAACAACAAATTTTTTACTGTTGATTAATTAGCAGTTGACAGGTTTATCACAGAACAAAACTAACAGAGCAGAAAACAGATATTGCAATTTGTAGCAACCTGCAGAAAACTGAGTCAGTAATTCACTGCTACTGCCGCGGATCCGCGGCTATTGCCGCGTTTCTGCGGCAAAGTAGCAGGCTCTGCTGCTCTGCCTTCGAGGGCAGAGGCACAGAGTTGCTATATGTCCACTTCTGCTGCTGTTTCCTGTTCTCCAAACCTGCAAACAGAAAAGAATAAAGAATTAGTTAAAAATTAAATTTTTTTTTAAAGAGAAACTTACCGTCCCTCCCCGGCAACGGCGCCAATTTGTTGACTGAGTTTTCCTGCACGCAAAAATAAAATATTAGATTTAAGAATTAAAGGTGTGCGAGGTTCTCAATTCGAATCCGCTGTAGCAAGGCTATGCGGGTCGTGATCCTCAGGGAGGGACTGCGATGGAAGCGTTAAGCAAGTTTCTCTAAAGTTTTTATTTTTATTAGTTAAGTTAGAAAGACAGCGGTATTTACAATGGTCGGAAAAAGAATATGGAGATGAGTTATGATTTAATCTACAAAAAAGAAAAGAAAAGAAAAGAAAACTTACCTCTTTAATCTGCTTACCGTTTGAACCGTTGCGATGATTTACCTTTTCTTGGAAGGCGTACAAGCATGGCTTATAGGATCGTCCGCCTTCTTAATCTACTCTATTAAATGAAAAATAAGCTATGAAGACCTGTTCATTGCCATAGGCCATCAAGGTTCCTTCCTCGGCTAGGTATTCTCGAAGCAGTTGGATCTCATGGTGGGCAAGACATTAGAGAAAGAAATAGAGGGAAGTAAATACTGAGATACACAAGATTAAATAAGAAGAAAAGAAAATAAAACAATACAAAAATAAAAGCAAACCTCGATTTGATTATTAAACAATGGTGGAAAAATAGAACTTACACCGACTGTCACCATCAGTACAAATAGATCCCTTCCTCCATGAATACATCATCTCCTCTCAGTTTTTACAAAAAGAAAATAGAAATTTACAATGGAGGAAATAAAATCTAACCTAGAAGAAAAACCTAAAAACCCTAGCTTTTTGGCCCTTTGCTGGACGCTGGACGACCCAGTACGTTGCACTGCAGGGGGTATTTATAGGTGCAGAAGGTCGAAGAGTCCCGGATAAAGTCGCCCACAAAATCTGGTATCCAGATAACATCAAAGTGCCGCAAAAACTGGGATTTTGCCGTGGAATTGCGGCATTTCTAGGGAATCTGGCCACGCGCTTTTGCGCGTGGCTTCTTCTGGTCCGTCCATCTGGGCGTTTGCTTCTGGAAGTGTGATCCTGGCTCTTCATCGTGGGATATGGATATAACTTGGGAATCAAGTTATCTAGATTTGGAATTCTCCCAATCTCTTTTGAACGAATTTCCTTATCTCTGCATCTTATCTTTGGCTTTTATCCTCATCTGCAAGAGTTTAGGGTTGGGTAGAAGTCTATCCTTCCCTCATCTTTAATAATTGCAACTTTATCCCTTGCATAATTGCACTTTGACAATCTGATATTTGCACTTTTACACCTGGGCTTCAAATATGGGCTTTTGGGCTTCATTAGGCTTTATTTATTATAAAAATAATAATTCGAGGCCTGCACACAATAAATTATAAATTATTAATAATTGTGCAGAATTAAATGAATAAATATGAAAATGTGATGGTAAATGTTATGATAAAAATGCACTTTTGACTACCAATCAGTAATCTGAACAGCAGCTTGGCCTTCATGGGGAGCCTCATCGATGGAGCTCGTGCCTGGAGGTTCTTCATTACTGGCTGTACTGAGGCGCGATTGTGCATGCCGCTAAGGACTCCTAATCTTCTGACGACCCTAGGATTCTGCCGGTGGTATACAACCTCGAACTCCACACCCACTGAATTTTCTATTAATTCCTTGGGTGTGAAGTTGATCTCTCAGCGGCTAAAACGGAAGGTCACTGAGAAGAGCGAGGGTAAGAGGGTCCGCGTTCCAGGCCTCAGGGAATTCATTGTCGTTGATGATAGCGAAGCCTCGGATGCAGGGAGTCCTCGCTTTGAAGCGGATACAGGTGCTGAGGCTCCAGCAGCTGCTTCTGGTGTGGTGGGCACAGTCCCCATGGAACATGTTGATGTGAAAGAAGTGGAGGAAGAAGATTCTGACGTCCATTTCAAGCGAAAGCGGGAAGGTGGATCTCGTAGGAAGAGGGTAGTGAAGAAGCCTCGTCTCTACGCCCCTATGATTGTTGCAGAGGGTGAACCATCTGCAGTGCCTCCTCCTCCTGCCCCATTAGTCATTAGGTTGTCGGTCCCTAGGCAGACTGCTGATAAAGCTGCTCCGGACCCGGGTAAGACCAGCTCTGTTCTTGTAATATACTTCTTGTATGTTCCATATGGCTCATTGTTTACTTTATGATTCAGGAACTGAAGCGGTGAGAACCCGAGAGCTGAGGCTGCCGGAGTACAAGGGGAGCATTATGATCCCCTGTTTACTTATAGAGAAGGCGATGAAGCTGGCTATTTCGCCGTCTCGGAAGAGTCTGGAGATGATGCGGCTGATGTAGGTCCTTCGGGCGTTGGGACTTCAAAAGGAAGTCCCGTAGCTTCTAGCTCTTTTGGGTGGACCACGGAGGGTTCGGCAAGTGAAGGTGGGTCGGCCATTCGTGTTGATTCCGCCAAAGATTTTCCAATGGAGCCTGTAGGGACTAATGCAGCCGTCAAGACGATTAAGGCGACATCATCTTTTGGTACTGTTCTGACCTTTTAACTCCTACTATTTATTATGCCTTGCCTAAACAAAGTCTTGTCGTAGGTGTTCTGCCTTTGGGTGCATCGACTTCAAGAGAGCCAACCCGTCTTCCTGAGGGATCCAGGGGTGAAGTAAGTACTTCGACCACGACGGATGCTGCTGAGTTGGATGCTTTGTATCACGACCTGCCCTCTTATCAGCCTGAACCAGCCAGAGGAACTGAAATTGAGGGGACGGTAGTCATGGAACCCATCTCACTTCCAATTATATCGATGAGTGAGGTGCCATCGGTTTCGCCAATGCCGCCTATCTTGCCAGGTGCGGAGCTGAAGGTGATTACCAGTCCTACTTCTCCAACATTGGTGGTTGAGCCAGCTCTCCCGGAAATGATCACTAGTCCTACCTCAGTTGTGGCTAGCGTACTGGTTTCGATGAGGATTCCTCCGAGATCACCGATGACCCCTCGTGTTGCTGCAGCCAGTGCTTCTACTATCCCTTCTACCGTAATGTCAGTAGAGCTAGTGGAAACTCTGCCTTCAGGGACTGCTCGTTTGCCGGGAGTAATTGAGGCCGAGAACGAATTCGTGGCTGAGTTAGTTGACAGCTTTCATAAGAGCTTGAAGCGATCCATTGCTTTGGTCTTGAAGGGCTCGACTACCTCATTCTCTGCTTTAAAGGTGGTCCTCTCCTGAAGTATTGATAGTATCCGAGACTTTGGAGGGGATGACCAGGCCGCCACATTGGAGCTTCTGGTAGACAGACTCGAGAGGGATGTAGACGAATGGCGCCGCCTTAGCCATTCAGATCTGAAGTCTTTAGTCAACGAACAGCTTGCTCATCTCGCAGCTCAAATGCATGAAGCTCATCTTGCCGCTCAAGAAGTTGCTAAGGCAATTTCTTCTGATTTGAAATCCTTAGAGACAAGGAGAGTAGAGCTCGGGGATGCCATAGATGCTTCTAGCAGTGCTCTTCTCGATGCTGAGGATAAAATTGAAAAGGCCAAGAAACGATCTGGAAGGCTAATCTTCTTTTGTCCAAGGCTGAACCAGTGCATCTTGAAGAGACTGCACAGCTTGAGCAGCTTAAGGCCCAAAATGACGAAGTCTTGCAGCAGGAGCTAGCACAGAGGGCAACCTTAGTTGAAGTTGAAGCTCGCTTGGCCCAGACAGCGAACTTTAATGAGGCCGAGTTGAGGTCGCAGGCGCTTATCAGGGCTGCTGAAGAGAGGAAGACAAGGCTGGCCACTCTTGAAGAACGGATCAAGTCCTATGAAGCGCCATTGTAGCTTGTAATCTGTGCATTCATGTATCCCTCTTTCGGAATCAATAAGAAGTAATTTCATTTTGATTCCCCTGTTGTATCTCTAACTTGTTTTAGCTCATGAATTCTCGCTTTCAAGTTGTATTGCAGCCATTTGAGAAAATAGTCCTTACTGGACTAAAAGATGAGACTTGGCTATCTGCCGGTTCAGAGGTCGTAATGACATAACTGATTGAGAAGCCACCAAGCTCAAAATTTGTCATATAATGACAAAGAAATAGTCCTTGCCAGACTGAAAGATGAGACTTGGCTATCTGCCGGTTCAGAGGTCGCAATGACATAACCGATTGAGAAGACACCAAGCTCAAAATTTGTCATATAATGACAAAGAAATAGTCCTTGCCAGACTGAAAGATGAGACTTGGCTATCTGCCGGTTCAGAGGTCGCAATGACATAACCGATTGAGAAGCCACCAAGCTCAAAGTTTGTCATATAATGACAAAGAAATAGTCCTTGCCGGACTGAAAGATGAGACTTGGCTATCTGCCGGTTCAGAGGTCGCAATGACATAACTGATTGAGAAGCCACCAAGCTCAAAGTTTATCGTATGATGACAAAGAAATAGTCCTTGCCGGACTAAAAGATGAGACTTGGCTATCTGCCGGTTCAGAAGTCGCAATGACATAACTGTTTGAGAAGCCACCAAGCTCAAAATTTTGTCATATAATGACAAAGAAATAGTCCTTGCCGGACTGAAAGATGAGACTTGGCTATCTGCCAGTTCAGAGGTCGCAATGACATAACCGATTGAGAAGCCACCAAGCTCAAAGTTTGGATGGAATTTGGAAGAAATTGTCAGAAGTATATTGTTGACATGACAACCCGAAAAGTTCACCAAAGACTGAGTGGGACTCAGAAACTTGCTGGGCAGTTAGGAAATGAATTCCATAGAAGATCATATGTCAGAGGTGTAATGTTAACGTGACAAAAAAGATATGCCAGAGGTATAGTGTTAAACATAGCATGAAAAGATCTCGTTTTCGCAGAGAAAAATGAGGGGATGACTGTCATAGGTTTAATGTTAACTTAACAGCGAAATGGATGCCAGAGGTATACTGTTAAACATAGCATGAAAAGGTCTCGTTTTCATTGTGAAAAATGAGGAGATCACTGTCATAGGTTTAATGTTAACTTAACAGCGAAATGGATGCCAGAGGTATACTATTAAACATAGCATGAAAGGTCTCATTTTCATTACGAAAAATGAGGAGATCACTGTCATAGGTTTAATGTTAACTTAACAGCGAAATGGATGCCAGAGGTATACTGTTAAACATAGCATGGAAAGGTCTCATTTTCATTGCAAAAGACGAGGAGATCACTGTCATAGGTTTAATGTTAACTTAACAGCGAAATGGATGCCAGAGGTATACTGTTAAACATAGCATGAAAAGATCTCGTTTTCATTGCGAAAGACGAGGAGATCACTGTCATAGGTTTAATGTTAACTTAATAGCGAAATGGATGCCAGAGGTATACTGTTAAACATAGCATGAAAAGGTCTCGTTCTCACTGAGAAAAACGAGGAGATCACTGTCATAGGTTTAATGTTAACTTAACAGCGAAATGGATGGAAAGATCTTTATATGTGGTCTTACCATTCCATGGATGAGAATTGGTAAGTGATTTTGGAGAGGGGATCAAATGGGAATAGGTCCCTTAGGATTTTTAGCAAATCCTCAGCTGTCAACAGGTTTGATATGCCTTTACCAACTACCGTTTGAGTCAGGCTAGCCATGCTATTTCCCTCAGCATGATGAGTTGTCGAGGACTTATATTGGGCTTAAAGGCCAACATTTTCCTCTATCCTTAACCGTTAAAGGTGTTGGATCATTTGATTAGTGCATGTGTAACCTTGATTCTTCTTTGAGACAACCAGTGTATGATTAGCTTCCTACTGGTTCATGGTTGTATGATCTCGTTTGAAGGAAGAGAGGGCCCTCCTTCTGCATATCTTGGATATGGAGGACTTGATCAGAGGTGTAATGTTAACTTATCATGAGAAGGATCCTTAATCAAGGATAATACCTCTTTATGAACTTGCCGTTGATTGGCATCATGAGTAGATAACCATCTGAAGTCATGAGGAGATATGCTCCGTTTGAATAGACTGTTTCTATTACAAACGGTCCCTTGCATTTGGGCTGAATTTGCCTTTGGTTTTGTGCGTCATGATCATTGGTCGTCTGACGGCTAAAACCAAATCTCCTTTCTGGAAGACTCTTTGTTTGACCTTCTTATTGAAGGCTTTTGAGATCCAAGCTTGATTCAACTCAATGTGCTGCTTAGCTTATAACCGCTTCTCATCTAGGGCTTCGAGCTCTTGAAGACACAACCGATCATTGTCCTCTGATGTGATCTTAGTGATCAGAGCGACTCGTAATGATGGCATCTGGATTTCCAACGGTATGACTGCTTCACACCCGTACACCAGGGAAAAAGGCATATTGCCTGTCGGGGTCCGAACCGTAGTTCGGTAGGCACAAAGACATTCACCAAGCTTCTCATTCCAATCTCACTTATTCTAGGAGACGAACTTTTTGAGTAACTTAATGATAGTCTTGTTGAATGCTTTTGCCAAGCCATTAGCGGGGAGATTATAAGCAGTTGAAGCCACATTCTGAATTCGGTATTTATCGCAGAACTGATGGAACACCTGGCTTGCAAATTGGGGACCGTTATCATGAATGATCCGCCTAGGGACACCGAATCGATGGATGACATGGTGTTTGATGAAATTAACCACATTGGAAGTTTTGACTTCAACCAATGGTATGGCTTCCGCCCACTTTGAAAAGTAATCGGTTATTGCCAGGATAAACCGGTGTCCTTTTATCGAAGAGGGGCTGATTGGTCTTACAACATCGATTCCCCATGCTTCAAATGGCCATGAAGCAACAGTTGGGTGGAGCAACTCTGGAGGCTGGTGTATGAAGTCCACATGAACTTGGCATGCTTTACACCTTCGTGCATATTGGATGGCATCGGCTATCATGGTTGGCCAATAATATCCAAGCCTGTGCAATCTGTCTTTGAGTTTTGGACCTGCCTGATGAGCTCCACATATGCCATCGTGTGCTTCTTTAAGCATCTCCTGTGCCTCTGGATTAGAAAGGCAACGGAGAAGGGTACCGTCGTATGAACGACGGTAAAGTGTCTTCAGAGTTGGATCATAATAAAAACGGAGAGACCTTTGTCTGATAGATGCCGCTTCTTTAGGATTATCTAGCAGCAGACCGTGTAGAGCATAGTCGATGAAAGGAAATCGCCAATCTCTCGGCTCAAGATCCGTCGAGATATTATAAACCTCTATAGTTCTTAACATATGTTTAGAGCAGACAAGGTGTCGAGTTGCCACTGTAAGGTGATACTCGGTGTCGATTGGCAAGGCTAGCGTTGTTGCTAATGCAGCAAGAGCATCTGCCTTAGTATTCTGAGATCGAGATACGTGCCCGATGTAAAAGCCATCAAACAAATTAGCCAATTCGATGACTGCATGATAGTAAGGCACCAAGTCCTCGTGACGGACCTCATATTCGCCTTTAACCTGATTGATAATCAATTTTGAATCACCGTAAGCTTCAAGGTAGCGTACCCCATTTCGTGGGTGAGCTGAAGACCAATGAGTAGAGCATTATATTCCGCTACATTATTGGAGCATGATTCCGTCAGAGAAAATGCTCTAGGAAGGACATGATTCTGTGGAGAGATAAACACAACCCCCACGCCGGCGATGATCCTGCCTTTAGGGCCTATTCGTGATGCTCCATCGAAGAACATCTGCCAAACTTCATCCTCCGAAGTTACATTGGATTCGAAGACTTCATCTGGAATATCTTCATGAAGTTTTGAGTATTCCAGAACTGGATGAGCAGCCAAGAACTCTGCAAGGGCCTGTCCTTTAATCACCTTTTGAGGATAAAGATCATGTCGTATTAAGACAAAAGAAGTGCCCATTTAACTAATCTTGAATTCAATGATCCTGGCTTCGTCATGAGAAGACGCAAAGGATTCACTCTGGAGATGACATGTATGGTTTGGCCAACCAAGTAATGTCATGTCTTTTGGACGGCAAAGATAAGAGCTAAGCACTCCTTCTCAATAGGATTATAGCGAGATTCTGCCCCTATTAGAGTCCTGCTCAGATAATAAATGGCATGTTCGTGACCATTGTCGTCTTTTTGAGCAAGCAAGGCACCAAGAGAATAGTCCATAGCTTTCACATAAAGCAAAAATGGTTTCCCTGATGTGGGAGCCACTAAGACTGGAGCTTTTATGAGATATCTCTTGATATCCTCATAAGCTTCCTAACAAGCTTGATCCCATACGAAGGAGGCACCCTTTTTCATGAGTCGGGTGAACGGTTGACAGCGGCCCGAGAGATTTGCGATGAATCTTTTAATATAAGCCAGTCTGCCTTGCAAGCCTCTAAGCTCTTTGAGATTCCTAGGTGGGTGCATACTTTGAATGGCTTTGACTTTGTCCGGGTCAAGATGAATTCTTTTTGATGTAACAATGAACCCAAGGAACTTGCCACTAGAAACTCCCAAGAAGGATTTTGTCGGATTCATTTTCAGTTGATGAGCCTACATTATGTCGAATCTCAAGTCACGAAGATGGTCATTCTTATTGCGGCTTTTGACAGCAATGTCGTCGACATAACATTCTGCCATTTTTCGGAGATGATCGCGGAAAATTGTGTCATTGCCCGCTGATAGGTTGTTCCGGCGTTCTTTAGTCCGAAGGGCATTATAGTGTAACAGTATACCCCCAGTGGTGTTCGAAACGAGGTATGCTTCTCGTCTCGGGATAATTTTAATCTGATTGTACCCTGAAAAGCCGTCCATGAAAGACATTCTTTCGAATCCATAGGTATTGTCAATCATGACATCGGTGATGGGCAGCGGCAATTCGTCTTAGGACAAGCTGTATTGAGATCACAGCAGTCGATGCAGATCCGTATTTTCTCATTCTTCTTGAGGACGGGAACGATATTAGCAACCCAATCTGGATGTTGTTCCTCCCGTATGAAGCCACATGCAATGAGCTTCTGAACTTCGGCTTCAATAGCCTCCATAATGTTCGGGCGAAACCGACGTTGTTGCTGCTTGACTGGCTTGGTGTCAGGTTTGATATTTAGACGATGCATGGCCACTTGTGGATCAAGTCCAGGCATGTCTTCATAGTTCCATGCGAAGACGTCTATATACTCCTTTACGAGTATTATTAATTCTTCTTTTTCCACAAGTGATAAGTTCTCACTTATAAAGATGGGTTTAGGGTGATCTTGACTACCCAGGTTGACCTGGATCACCTTGTCTTCAGTAGGTAGTTCGCGATGTTCGAATCGCTTTTCCCATTGGAGGTCTAATTGCTGAGCCCATGGTTCCTCATCAGTAGCTTCCACAGGCTCCAATTGACCACTTGAAGTCATATTAATGGTGAGATTCTTGAACATCATTCCTACACTGACATCCGAGTCCCACTCGAAGGAAGAGGCAGAATGTGATGGAATCGGTTAGCCATCCCTGAATTGAACCGTTGCTGGTGGTGTGGGTGTAACGTTTCCCAACCCCCTGCGTATGTTATCATAGTAATTTGCAGGTTTCCCTTTTGGCACAAAGTTACGCAGCAAACTACGCCTTCCTTTTTGAAATTCAGGTCGACTCCATGCTTTAGGTTGTACCCCATTTTCTTCATCATATGGTGCGCTGGTCGCGCATAGTGGAAAAATTGCGGGGTATCTGAGTCTGAACTTGAATCTGTAGTTGTGGTCCCTCGTGGTTGGGTTCTACCGAATGTTATTGGCAACTGACCTTCTTTGGATGGAGGGATCACTAGAACGGCCCCTTCTACAGATTCTATGGGTGTGCTGGCTGCACTTGATCTATGTAAAGGCATGTGCAAAGAGCTATCCGTGATGGATTCAAAAAACCCAATACTCACAGGATAATCAAAAGAAATATTATCATTAATTACCCGTTCGCCCTCATCTTCAGAAGGAGTGTTACATTGGGGATTATTAAGACATGCTATAATTGGTCCACCAATCAAAATGGCTGGCATGTTTGTTTCAGACTCTGAATCCACCTCATTGCCACTATCATCATCGTCCGGCAATGATTCTTTTGATGTTTCACCGGTCTCTTGATACAGGAGAGCGTCAGTGAAGTATTTTCCACCCCTTTGAATGGTTGCTTCTCAGTGAAGATAGTTCGTACCGTTGCATCACCTTCAACATATTTGAAGCACTGGTGCAGAGTGGAGGGAACGATCCAGTTGGTGTGGATCCACAGTCGTCCTAGTAGCAAGTTGTATGATGTGTCAGCGTCAATGACATAGCACGTCACTTCTGACTTCAGGCTCCCGATTCGGCAACAGAGTCAAATTTTTCCAAGTAGATGACTACTTCCGGTATTAAAATCGTATATTGTAGTAGTGGTTGCGGACAACCTGTATAGTGGTATACCAAGGAAGTAGATGAGCCTTTTGGGGATGATGCTGAGTGCAGACCCTGGATCAACCTGTACCCTTTCAATGCATGTTAAACCGATGTATCCGGTGTAGTACAGAGGTCGATCGTGCTTGTTATCTTTGAGAAGCATATCTTCCACTGTGAAGGTAATAGCAGGTACCTTTGATTGTACATGATGGCATTTAGGGCAGGAAGACTGGGCGTCATCTTTAGGGATTTCTGGCATATACGTCAGGAATGATTCTGAATTAGCCAAGCATCTCTGAGTGCTTCTCTTGTCTCTTTCGAGAGATGAAGGAGCTCGTATATGATAATACGAGCCGGGATATTAACCAGCTGGGCCAATATGTCAAAATGAAAGGGCGTGTCAAGCCCTGGGCCTGAAGGCTTCTTCAGGACATGGTCGAACCGAACTTCCCTTGGCTTCTCCTTCCCCTTGGTTGGAACTGAAGCAGGTGTTGGTACTTATACTGACGTCATCTGCTGTTGTATCCCGTCAGTAGCTTTCTCATATTGTTTTAAGTATGATTTTCCAGATCGAGTACCTGTTGACTGAGGTACATCAGCCTGCGTCGTGTAAGCGTGCTTTTCCCCTTCAGAATCGCTGAGAGAGGCTAATGTAAGATTGTCATCGTCTGGCAGGATGGAGATGACATTGCAAGATTTGCCCTTCGACTTGGACTTCTTTGAATCCCATTGTTCGTCTTGGACAAGGTCCTGGTGTATCCACATAATTTCCCTGTCTCCATTGTCAAGGGAACAAGACCCCTATTATCTTAAGTTTTAACTGCAGGATGTTTGACTTCCAGCCATGGTGCAGGGATTAGATAAGTTCCGTCAGGAACTATGACCTTTGGGGTTTTGCCGAACTCGAGGGTCACCATGTTTGCAGTGACTTTCTTCTGCTCTGACTTCAGTGTCAGGACTCCGGCGTCAATCAAAGCTTGAATTCTATCCTTGAGGACAAAGTACTTGTCGGTAGGATGGTGAATCATCCTATGAAAGAGACAGTATTTGGGATCATTCGTGCGTCCTATTTCACTTGGACGTCAAGCGTCTGGCAGCTTCAATTTATTCCCTTTGTGGAGTAAATGGAATATTGTGGCCACCTGATCGTCTTTGAAGGAGTATTGTTTCGGAGGAAACTTAGACTCCTGATTATTGAAGCCGCTCTTCTTGGTCTTTGACTGAACATCCTCTAATAATTCAACGGACATAGTCTCTTTCCCTTTGGCTTGAGAAGACTGCGCCATGTCGCTACGTCCTTTATTATTCATACCCCATTTGCCTTTAGGGGTGGATGGTTCGAACTTTTTAGCCGACTTTTCGGTTATCTCAGCTTGCTCGACCAGTTCTTTTCAGGTATGGGCTTTGACAGCCCCTATGCGAACCTCTACTTGGTCTAAGAAGTTGTGCCTGCACATCTGTAAGAGCATGGGTAATGGCATCCCTGCTGGGCACATTAAAGACAAGTTTCTGAACCGCTCAATGTAATCACAGACAGATTCGCCCTTCTTCTGTACGGTGGAGAGGAGCCTGTCCATAGTTACCTCGGTATCGTCTTCATAGAAACGAGAAAGGAATCGAATTTCTAGGTCGATTCAGGAATTGACGGAGCCCGGAGGGAGACTTCGAAACTAGTCAAATGCTACCCCCTTTAAGGTGCCAATGAACAGCCTAGCCATGATAGCATCATTGTCTATAACATTATCAGTCTGAGGCCGGAAATAATAGATGTGCTGGTTTGGCGAGCTCTTACCATCGTACGTATGTAACGTTGGTGGTTTGAACTTTGGTGGGTATGGTACTGAATCCCATTCCAGTGGGTAAGGACAGAATGCTCCTACTTTCTTTAATTCATCCCTCTGAGCTAGGGATGCGATTTGAGCTTGGATGCCTTTAAGGACTTCAGCGTCCAAAGAAGAACCCTCCTTCGACTTCTGCGTCCTTGGCTGTTCATTGTTAAGATGATCCACCTCATCATGGTTACTCCCGGTATCCTTGTTATTCCAATTATTGAGGAGTTGAGCGAGTATCTGTAGAATGTTATCCAGAGCTTCTTGTTGGTTCTTGGAAGTTTGCTCCTGAGCTTCCAACCATCGACGAAGGTCATCATTACCGTTATCAGCCATATTCACTGATATTCTGTCTGTTCGCACCGAGCTGACGTCGCTAAAGAGGCATACCCACTGTCTTCGTCCTCTTCATCAGACCATTGGACTAATCCTTTCATTGGTTCTGGTGAGGTTACTGCAGTTGAGAAAGATGGTTGTTCATAACTATAGGGTATTGCAACCCTAGATCTAGTGTTTCGGAAGACACCTTCTTCATGTACCAAGACTTCGCCCAAGTCTGGGCTATAATCCGGATCTGGGGGACTGTAGGGAGTGTCTTGGGACGCTCGTCTGCCCCTACGCAGCTCTTGTCCTCTTCCGATCATATTAATGGATGCAGAGGGCAGATCTCGCGATATGCTCCTTTTGCGTTGTTTCTCCGGAGCTTGCGTCGAGAGTCGACCAAAAACTGATCGTCGGCCTGGAGGAGTGGCGGGGATTGGTCCTAGCCGGCAATGGGCTGAGTGGACTATCACCAACTGACATCCCACTTGTTAACAACAGGAGAAAGAAGTTTGGAAAGATTCTGACTTCTGTTTGCTTGTCAAGAATTCCCGCAAGTCAGACCCAGTTGGGCCTAGACGATCCAGCGCAGAGGCTCTGTTGGATTGCGCATAGGATGATGTCCTGCTTCTTTTATCACCACAGAGGGGATTAACACTAAATAGTGCTTTAGCTCTAGCTCCGCAGCTAAGAACTTTGGGAATGTCCTTGGGTGCTGAAGCTGCATAAGCACCACTGTCAACACTTAGGGACGATCTCTTAGCTCCGCTACGAAGAGCGAGCTTAGTGCTTGACGAACTGGGGAGCGAAGCACGCTGTGGTGCTTTATCCGCTATATTGCTGCAAAGGCGATTAGCCTTAGATAGTGCTTTGGCTCTAAATTCGCGGCTAAAAACCTTGGAAACGCCTTTGGGCGCTGAAGCTGCATAAGCACCGCTATCAGCACTTAGGGACAATCCCTTAGCTTCACTACGAAGAGCGAGCTTAGTACTTAAAGAACTGGGGAACGAAGCATGATGTGGTGCTTTGGTTCCAGCTTCGCGGCTATGAATATCACGCGTATGCTGAGGTACAGTAACTTCGCTCATGAGAACGAGGCTAGCGCGAGGAGTTGCTGCTCCTGAATTAGGCAAAGACATGGTCGCCGTTGTGACTTCGCGGCTAGCAGTCTCGTTGGAGCAGGCAGGCCTCTTGCCTTTTTCTTCGCGAGAGAGACGAACTTGTGGCGTTGTTACGCCTGAGGCTTCATACAGAACCTTCTGCTTTGGTCTCCATATCTGCTTTGAAAAAGGAGACTTAGGTTCGCAGGGAACCTGACTAGCCACACGCGAGGCTGGGAGGTGTTGGCAGGATTCTGCCTCCGGTTTCCGCTCCGAAACCTTAGTCATGGAGACCTTTCGATGCTTCCATGCATGGAGCATTAGACCACCCCCAGAGAGGAGTTCTTCAAATTTTCCTTGGTCGAAGTGAACGACTAGGTTTTCGAAGGTAACAGGCTGAAGATTCTGATCTTTGTATTGCGAGCCTACTTCTTTGTTGCGCCAGAGGACCGCGGTAGGCTCGCAGAGAGTCTCGTCTGTCTTCACAGAGATTTGCTTCGAAGATTTAGCCAGAGGGGCTCTGGCCACACCGGCTTCCTTGAATTCACAGATAGACCCGAAGGTCTGTTCGTCGCATTGCGACACTTGATTCTCAGCAGTGGAGAAATCAATCCCCAGCGGAGTCGCCATCTTATTTTCCATTGATTTTGCAAAGGGGAAAACTTACAAAAAAAGTGTCGAGGAGCTAAATTACAAGTAACACAAAAGATTACAAGTAGATCTCCTCTAAGATTCTGGAGAAGTGTGCCGATAGGAGTCTGGTCAGCGCGCGACCACTTTGTCCCTTTGACGATGCGATCGATAGGATTCCCTTCTCGCCTAGTTCAGAAAATCGGAGAACAGAAGATTGGTAGAACCCTCTTGTTACTTCTCAAACTGCCTCCACTTGGGAATTCCTTCTCGCGTGGTTCCGGAGATTACTTGAGAGGAAGATCTTAGGGTATCAGCACCCTGATTAGAGAAGTAATTCTCTGAATTTTCTGAATTCTTGGAAGCAAGAGAATAGATCTCTGTTTAGCCGTCTCTTTGCCTGTGCGCATGTGTGTTCTCTCTCTCTGCGCCTTGTGGTTGTATGCCTCTGGTGGGCTATTTATAAGGAGAGCAGGGGTATATTTGTCCCTTGAAAATATGAAAACAGATTGAGTCAATCTGTTTAAATCTGAAAAGTAGCCTTCCTGCGAGGCTAGAATCAGCTTCTGCGAAGCTAGGAACAGCAGGTAGCGTCGATCTCCTGATCTGTTTTGATTTTTTTTATATAATTGGAAGATCTCCCCTGATCCTTTTACTTGTTTTAGGAGAGTCAAGAGATTATGGCAAGCAACTGCTAAAATTTGATCTCAGATTTGATCTTGATTAGATTTAATCTTGAATAGATTTGATCTCATCTAGAGATTTGATTTGTCAAAGGTTGACCATAACAGACCCGCAGCGGAGCTGCCGCGTCGAGCTCACAGCGGAGCTGGAAGGAGCATCTGGCGAAGTTAGAAGAAAGCTCTTCAGCGGAGCTGAATAATCATCTGTGGCGAAGTTACCGACCATCTGCGCGGTTGCGTGTGACTTCGAGCGAAGGTAACTCTCTGCGGAGTTAACTGAGCACTTCAGGCGAAGCTGTAAGTTAGCTTACTGATGGAGCTTTGAATGGCTTCAAGGCGATGTTGGACAAACTTAGCCTCTCAGGCGAGGCTATCCCTTCGGGCTCATGTGATGCTAAGTGTTGAGCTAACCTAGCATCTTAGACCTGCTTAGGTCTTTTCAGAGTCAATCTGGGCTCACTGTCTGCTTCACTGGATCAGTAGAGTCCAAGTTACTGCTTTGTCCTTCGGGGATGGGTACAGAACTGGTCATCAGCTTGTGTATCACTTGTCTTTTGTAATGTCAACAAGTTTAGATATTGTTCAGGCCAGTTAGGAATCTTGTCTTTTTTAAAGTGTCAACATCTCCATTTGAGCATTAGTCTTGTTGTTTGCTAGCCTATTAGAAAATGGCACAATAGGCTTGCAAGGTTGCTCATCTATTTTGTTTTTATCATTGGACTTGGAGGTTGATGGTTGTGAACTTGATGATGGGTCATTTGGAGTTTGTGGTACAGTCACAGGAGAATTTGACACTGATTTGTTGGAAATAGGATGACTAGAAACCTAATTGTCAACTTGTTTTCTGGATCTCAAGATATGAACAGTGTTGCATTGCTTCGGAATTATGTCTTCAGCTTCATGAACAGGATGAAAAACACCTAGAGGGGGGGTGAATAGGTGTAAGCTAACTAACTGCTCTAAATGCGGAAGCTTAAAACAAATCTTGCAACACACTTAATACAACACACAAGTGTAGCCGAATTCCCCGTGAAGGGCTCTGGACTAACTCCTCTTGATTCCCCTTGAATGGTTTGAGGTGCTATGTGAAGCTCTTGTGGTTAAGTATAAGTGAGGCACACACAAACAACCAAGCATATAAGGATGAACAATATAAAAGAAGCAAGGCAACACAAGCAATATATGATATGAATGAAGTATGATGCTTTGCACAATAAAATGAGAGAGAGGGTTGAGAGACAATGGATCAAACGCAAAGGCCAAGATATGTTTCGAGGTTCGAGCCCCTAGCTCTACATCCCCGCCTACACCACCGTGTAGGATTTCCAATCCACTATCTCCCACCGAGGGAACCTCTACCGAAGAGGATTTGTTACAACACTAGGAGTACCAAACTCCTCTCTCAAACAACCACCTCACAACCGAGGGGTAGGCCCATAGCCAAACACAACCACAACACCTCTATCGAAGAGGGTTACAACCAATCTTCACCTCACAATAGAGGGAGCAAACCAATCACCCGATCACCTCTACCAAAGAGGGATACAACAAGAATAAGGGTGTACAACAAGTGGTTCCAAAAACCACAAACACAATCTCTCTTTTCTTTTCCTCTTTTCCACAAAACAAATGATCCTAAATAGATTAGGATAGAAGATAGCTCAAGTGTGGAAACTAGGTGTTTTTGGAAACAAGCAACAAAGAAAAACTAATTGAGAAATCTCTTATAAAAGATAGAAAGTGAAAGATCAAATAATATCCCAAAACCTAGTTTTCTTTGATTTTCCAAAAGCCCAAAAATAATAAAGATGAGAAGTTTAAAGCACAAAACTCTTTTTAAAACTCTTTTAAAACAATAGAGAAAGTCTGAAAATTTTGTCTCTAAAAACCTTGGCCAAAAACCCAAAGAGATGGGGTTTTTATAGGCCCATCAGAAAACTAGCCGTTAGGCTGAGCTGGCAGCCTGACAGGCTGTCGGTCGACCGGCCCGGTCGACCGCCAACGGTCGGAAATATGACCGTTGGGGCACCACGGTCGACCGCCCGGTCGACCCAAACAAATAGAGAGCTCTGCTCTCAGACCGGTCGACCCGTACGGTCGACCGGGTTTGTGCCTGCCAGACGTGCACAAGTCTGTGCACGTCGGTCGACCCTACGGGTCGACCGGCCCTTGGTGCGGTCGACCCGTACGGTCGACCGACCGGCCTGTCAGCACAAACCTGAGTCAGAAAAACTGGAAAAAATATTTTATAAAAATCTTTTATCTTTTCTGAAAATCCCATAAAACTTGTTTTAACATTTTATATTGAAACACAAACATGTGATAAAAATTTCAAGACATATATCAATCATATCAATTCATTTTTGAGTCTTGCAAATTTTATCAAAAACAAAACTTGTATTTTTTTATCAAACTTGATTTTTCAATACATGAATAAGATAGTCAAAATAAGTTTGTCTAGCAAGTTTAAAGCATGTATGTATATCTAGAACATATCTAATATACATAGAAATAAAGTAAACTTGTTTTGATCTACTATTCATGAAAACCAAATCCAAAACATAAAACGTGTGTATTGTGTGCACTTGAGCATATCAACTATACTAAGCTTTACAAATGGATCTAAAACACACTATCTAAACTAGGGATACCTAAGTCTTCTTGATGACCTTCATCTTCAAGTTGACTTGCTCCCAAACTCCATCCATGGGCTAGGCAATGTGTGATCTTGAAGCTTTGGCCCTGGAATCATCATGAAAAGCTTCTAAACACCTTGTTGAAGCTAATCACCAACTAATATCTTGGTTAATAATCTGAAACTTAAACAACACAAGATTATTAGTAAACATAACTACATGAGTTAATCATCATCAAAACTAGGGTGGAAGGCCTTTGGGCCAACAATCTCCCCCTTTTTGATGATGACAAAACTCATGGAGTTATATATGCATGGATTAAAGTTAAGCTTCAAAGAAGCTCCCCCTTAACTCATGCATAAACAAATAAATATAAGACAATGAAGCTCAAAATATGTATGCAAATGTATGGAGATAAAACATATCAAATTCTTCAAATTCTTTTTCTCCTATTTGCAAAATAAAACATATATGCATCAACATGCATAAAACATATTCTAGAAGCTCTAGTTACCAATTAAATTAATAAAACATTAACAAGAACACTAGATGCTCTAAATACCAATAAAACTTAATATATGCAAAAACATAAGTATGCAAATATAAAACTCAAATTATTCTCCCCGTTTTTGTCACTCATCAACAAAGGAGTAAACAATCCAAACAATAAAATAAGGGGTAAAAATCTTTCTCCCCCTTTTAAGTCAATCAAAACAATAAAACAATGTTCTCCCCCTTTTTGTCTAAAACAAAAACAAAGTCAATAAGGGGTGACTATAAACAACATGATATCAATAGATATGTATGTCAATGAAGCATCTTGATATCAATAGAAAATAAATAAAGATCAATAAATGTTATATGCTATATACATTCATGAAGAGGAAGACGCTAAGTTAGCTTCCCTACACATATGCATTACATGAAAGAGGGATGTTAAGCCCTAATTCACATAACACACATTATGTAATGAATAAGAGGAGATGTGAAGCTCCCCCTACACACGTGTACCACATAAAGAAGAGATGTTAAGCTCTTCAATACAAGATACACTCATCATGAATCTATATGTGGAAGAGATGTTAAGCTCTCCTTACATATAGTCAATATAAATCAAAACTTTTGTACTTTTTCTTTAAACTAAATTTTTAGATACCAATTTAAAACACAAAGCATCTTGATGTCAAAAACATAGTATTTTTTAAGTCATATAAACGATTGAAATGACTATTTTCTATCATAAAGCAAAGGAGTGGAAAACTAAATACCAATTGAAATATGAAAATCGAATTTTCTCCCCCTTTATGAAATACCAACAAAACACATGCATAGGCTTGAAATAAGAAACCAATTGAAAACTAAATCAATTGAAATGAAGTTGAAGCTCAAGCTCTAGCATAAACAACTATTTGTGTGAAAAATTTATATCTTAAGCACAAATAAAACAAGTAAATGTGTATGAAATAGAATGAGTACCAATCACCAATAGATGATACCAATTGAAAATATACATACACAATAAACACATATGAGTATACAAAAAGATCAAAATGATACCAATTAAAAGAGTTCAATGATACCAATTGACATAACAATAAAAGCATGTGTATACTTCATATAACCAATACCTCCCAATCATGGTTCAAGTTTTAAATAATTTTTATTTTAAAGCATACATGAACATGATCTCCCATCCATCCTCCCATGAAGGGTAGGGTTTTCAAAAAATAGATTTGAAAATAAGCTTTGTTTGAAAAACTCTACCAAAAGAAGAATACGAACTAGTTAAATGGGAAATCTTGTTGACTAGTACGAAATCCTTCAAGCAAGGAATAAAACAAAATAAATTTTCATAAAACATGAAATCCACAAGATAATCAACACTCTAATTCAATTAGGCATAAATATGACTCATGAAAATAAAACATGAGCAAGCAATAAATGTGAGTTTACAAATAAAGTGTGAATATCATAATCATGAAAATTTTTCATTAAGCTTAATTATTCCTTAAACATGAAAACATGAAAACATAAAATTCATCTAAACTATTTAATCTTCAAGGTGTATGTATGTCTTATACAAACTAAAGCATACATACATATCCAAAACACAACGAGTCCACAAAATATATGCATGAAGGCACGTGGCTCAAAAAGGATAGACATGTATATCTAATAGTTTGGACAAGAGAGACATATACATGAAGTTAAAACTCATAAAACAAATCCAAAGAAAGGAATACAAGTTTAAAATGTATGAATCATCAAAACTAGACTATACTAATGCATCTAATGGGTTCAAATAAGCAATCAAGCCCAAACATATATAGATTTATTTGTGGCCCACTATATGTACAAGTATAAGACCTAGTCTTAATGAAAACTAACATCTAAACAAGTAATCTTAACATGAAGCATCAAAACAAATATAAAAATCATCATGATAAAACTAAAATGTGATTACTAAGTAAATTCACATGTATTAGATTCATGATGTACATTATAGCTTAAACAAAAGTGAGAACACTAAGAATGGGTTCATATAAGTATGTGTGTCTCAAATACTATACATGTATGTCAAGAATCTAATAAACATGGTATTTACATACTAATCCATAGACATCAAAAACATGCTATAAACAATAAAATGGAAAGCATGTAAACAATAAATGGGAGTAAAGGATTGTTACCAAAACTGAAGAAGCAACTCTCCTTTGTCTCCAAAACATGGTGATCCTCTCCACCAAATCTTCCCTTGAAAGTGATGCATCCAATTGATTTCCTTTTAAGTCCGGAACGCATCCACTCCAAGGTGTCATCACTCTCACGTCATGTGAGAGCCCACACCTACATCAAATAAAGGAGGGGTGGTCTTTGGTACCCATATCTTTTTGGGTCCATGGGGGTTAGTCTCATTTCTAACCCAAACAAAATTCTTTGCTAAATTAGGAGTATGTAATCTATCATAGCAAATTTAGCAAGGTGGCCCTTACGTCCACAATGTGTACAAGTGTACACATGAGCATACATGTGAGGAGTGTGTCCGTGAGGAGCATGTGTATGCCGTGGAGGGTGTGCATGCATAAAGGATGGAACTTGTTTCTTTCGAACCAAGGTTTCCAAACGTGAGTGGTTCATGGCACATTGGCTCATAGTGGAGCCCAAACAATCAACCTTCTTCTTAAGCAAACAAATATCATCATTAATCTTAGAAGAAGAAGTGTGGCATGCAATAGGTGAAGTGTGTGATACTACCCTAGCATGGCAAACATGTGCATCAATCTTATTTTGCAAAACAATATTTTTATCTAAACAAACATTCAAATCATTTGAAATAGAAATTATTTTATTTTTCAAAGCAACATTCTCTTTTAAAACAAAATCAATTTTTGAAGATAAGTTTTCATTTTTCTTCAAAATTATTTCACAATTATTTTTAGACTTTAAAAATTCATTTTCTTTAAGTGCAAGATCTAATTGAGATCTTAATGAATCCCTTTCATTATAGACCTCAACCTTCTCTTGCAAAACAATGTTGAGTTTAGAATGCAAACTCTTATTTTCTTTTTCAATTTCTAGACTTTTCTTTTTCAACAAATTATATTTTTTCTATTAATTTTTCACAAACAATAGAAAGTTCTTCATTCAAGGCATGAGGATCAACATAATCATTTGAAGGACTAGCATAATCATCATTATCTAAGTGGGTTTCCGATTGTACCTCAAGGGAGTCATTCCCTTGGACCATTAAGCATTGAGAGTCGGATTCTCCACTAGACTCCTCCGGTTGGATCGGCAATTGAAGCTCGGAGGTGGTGGTTGTTGTCAACTTGTTCCACACTGCAAAAGCGGAATCAAGATTAGAAACATGCATAAGATATTCTTTGAAAGTGTGCTTCTAATGGCCTCAAGGGCTTGTGCATTGGCCCCTATATGATTGCTATCACTAAGGTAGGATTCCTTGGTAATGGCAAGGTAAACCTAATGTCCTAGGGTTTGTAAATAAACGGTCATCCTAATCTTCCAAACATGAATGTTGGAAGGGTCAAACATAGGTGGGGTCATGAAAGCCATGGTAAACTATATGAGTGTGCAAGCAAGCAAATGCAAACAATAGACTAGCAACCAAATGGATCTCACTCCTAGGATGTTAAGCCTAATATCAGGAGCACTAGCTCTGATACCAATTGAAAAACCTAGAGGGGGGGTGAATAGGTGTAAGTGCTAATCTAGTGAACTAACTGCTCTAAATGCGGAAGCTTAAAACAAATCTTGCAACACACTTAATACAACACACAAGTGTAGCCGAATTCCCCGTGAAGGGCTCTGGACTAACTCCTCTTGATTCCCCTTGAATGGGTTGAGGTGCTATGTGAAGCTCTTGTGGTTAAGTATAAGTGAGGCACACACAAACAACCAAGCATATAAGGATGAACAATATAAAAGAAGCAAGGCAACACAAGCAATATATGATATGAATGAAGTATGATGCTTTGCACAATAAAATGAGAGAGAGGGTTGAGAGACAATGGATCAAACGCAAAGGCCAAGATATGTTTCAAGGTTCGAGCCCCTAGCTCTACATCCCCGCCTATACCACCGTGTAGGATTTCCAATCCACTATCTCCCACCGAGGGAACCTCTACCGAAGAGGATTTGTTACAACACTAGGAGTACCAAACTCCTCTCTCAAACAACCACCTCACAACCGAGGGGTAGGCCCGTAGCCAAACACAACCACAACACCTCTACCGAAGAGGGTTACAACCAATCTCCACCTCACAATAGAGGGAGCAAACCAATCACCCGATCACCTCTACCAAAGAGGGATACAACAAGAATAAGGGTGTACAACAAGTGGTTCCAAAAACCACAAACACAATCTCTCTTTTCTTTTTCTCTTTTCCACAAAACATATGATCCTAAATAGATTAGGATAGAAGATAGCTCAAGTGTGGAAACTAGGTGTTTTTGGAAACAAGCAACAAAGAAAACTAATTGGGAAATCTCTTGTAAAAGATAGAAAGTGAAAGATCAAATCAATATCCCAAAACCTAGTTTTCTTTGATTTTCCAAAAACCCAAAAACAATAAAGATGAGAAGTTTAAAGCACAAAACTCTTTTTAAAACTCTTTTAAAACAATAGAGAAAGTCTGAAAATTTTGTCTCTAAAAACTTTGGCCAAAAACCCAAAGAGATGGGGTTTTTATAGGCCCATCAGAAAACTAGCCGTTAGGCTGAGCTGGCAGCCTGACAGGCTGTCGGTCGACCGGCCCGGTCGACCGCCAACGGTCGGAAATATGACCGTTGGGGCACCACGGTCGACCGCCCGGTCGACTCAAACAAACAGAGAGCTCTGCTCTCAGACCGGTCGACCCGTACGGTCGACCGGGTTTGTGCCTGCTAGACGTGCACAAGTCTGTGCACGTCGGTCGACCCTACGGGTCGACCGGCCCTTGGTGCGGTCGACCCGTGCGGTCGACCGACCGGCCTGTCAGCACAAACCTGAGTCAGAAAAACTGGGAAAATATTTTATAAAAATCTTTTATCTTTTCTGAAAATCCCATAAAACTTGTTTTAACATTTTATATTGAAACACAAACATGTGATAAAATTTCAAGACATATATCA
Organism: Agave tequilana; assembly: GCA_038442645.1. Lineage (NCBI taxonomy): Eukaryota > Viridiplantae > Streptophyta > Magnoliopsida > Asparagales > Asparagaceae > Agave > Agave tequilana. The sequence continues at coordinate 11,695 of JAVJIF010016757.1, read as the reverse complement.
ATCATATCAATTCATTTTGAGTCTTGCAAATTTTATCAAAACAAAACTTGTATTTTTTTATCAAACTTGATTTTTCAATACATGAATAAGATAGTCAAAATAAGTTTGTCTAGCAAGTTTAAAGCATGTATGTATATCTAGAACATATCTAATATACATAGAAATAAAGTAAACTTGTTTTGATCTACTATTCATGAAACCAAATCCAAAACATAAAACGTGTGTATGTGTGCACTTGAGCATATCAACTATACTAAGCTTTACAAATGGATCTAAAACACACTATCTAAACTAGGGATACCTAAGTCTTCTTGATGATCTTCATCTTCAAGTTGACTTGCTCCCAAACTCCATCCATGGGCTAGGCAATATGTGATCTTGAAGCTTTGGCCCTGGAATCATCATGAAAGCTTCTAAACACCTTGTTGAAGCTAATCACCAACTAATATCTTGGTTAATGATCTGAAACTTAAACAACACAAGATTATTAGTAAACATAACTACATGAGTTAATCATCATCAAAACTAGGGTGGAAGGCCTTTGGGCCAACACAGGAAAGGGGTTCTTAGGATTAGTCAATGGTTGACTAGGCAGTGTTCTCTTTTGTCTTTCATTTAGTGAGTTAGCCAATTAACTTATTTGAACCTCTAACTTATTAATAGCATGGTTGTGGTTGTTCACCATTGAGGCATGGGTTTGGACAAGGTTTCAATCATTCTTTCCAAATCTGACATTTTTTTATCTGATTTTGTTGGTGTTGTTGCTGGTACGTGGGCTGGAAGTTATGTTAGTAATTCGATTGAAAATTCGGTTGACTCTGGTGGAAATTAGGTACTGAGCAGGGTATTGGTGTGGAAGTTGTTGCCTTAGTTGCTTGGGACCAAACTGACTCCATAAAAAATTTAAATGGTTTCCTCCATCCCGGGTTGTATGTCTTAGAGTGTGGATTGTAGTTAGGTCTGGAATAGGTTGCATTCATGTTTTCAGGAAACATTTGTTGAGCTTGGTAAACAGGACACTCCTCAAACAGGTGGGTGAGAGCATGGCAATAGGTGCAACCTGGATTGATCACTTGTGTTGGCATGATCTGGTTCACAGAGTTGGGTTCCCTGGCCTCGAATAGTTCTAACCTCCTCATCAGTTGTGTGATTTTTGCCTCGGCAGGTATAAAGGACTCAATTGAATGCATACCACTTCTGAAAGTTATGGGGTTAGGTTTCTCCAGGCAAGACTCTCACTGAAGGATTTTTTCTGCTAAAGCTTCATATAGGTCCCAACCCTGGTCCTCATCTTTTTCAAAAATTCTCTTGACACATAGTCTCAAGGAATGCTTAGTCTGATAGTCTAGACCGTCATAGAGAATTTGACACTGCAGCCACTTCTCTATTCCTTGGTGAAGACATTGGGGAAACACATCCTTAAACCATTCAAAATACTTCCAGAATGGTTCATTTGTTTCCTGCTTAAACTGCATTATGTTCTTCCTGATGAGGGCAGTTTTATAGATGGGATAGAACTTCTTAAGAAAGACCTTGACAAAATCATCCCATGACGACATGGAACTAACAGGCAGATTATATAGCCACTTCTTGGCCATATCCTTAAGCGCAAAGGGAATGAACCTCAATCTAACAGCATCTTCCCCCAATTGAGAAATTCTCATCATCAAACATACTTCTTCAAACTCTCGAATGAAGAAATATGCGTTCTCGGATTCTAGGCCATGGAACCTAGGGAGTGTGTTTATGAACTGAGGCTTTAGCTCAGAATTGTTTCCATTAGCCTCAGGTAAAAGAATGCAAGAGGGAAGTGAAGTCCGAATTGGGTAGGACTTATCTTGAAGAGAAATGTGACTCGCCATGATTGGATTTATAGCAGGAGGAGGAGTGTGTACAAGTGTACTATGCCTAACAAGTCTTGATGAAATAGGATCACGGTACCACTCTTGCTTGCACAACACAGACAACGTTCACCCAACATACAATCGAAAAAGGAAAATAACAAACAAAAAATAAAGAAATATAATCACCAAGCTATCTAGGATCCCTGGACCTAGACGACTCCTAACTGGTAGATTACCCGAGGAAGATTGTTGCTCGAATCAGACCATAGCTAATCAGCCAGGTAGGGGCAAAATACGGTGGGAGGTATGCGTGCGTAAGCAACAGGCTTTAATTACGTCAAACCATGGTATCTTCAAGGCTTAGCCTCTTAATCCCCAGCCTTAGACACTAATTTGACTGGAGTATGAATCTAAACAAGTTTCAACACAGCTAATCTCTTATCGAGTCTGGATGTCCCTAGGGGCCAACGTCTATCAATTTTTATTTTAAAGCTTGAGATTGTGAGTGCTTGGAATGTTATTTTTGGGCTAAGAAAGGGTGATGAAATACCCACCTTATCTTGTTATTGGGTGGTGCCCTTAAATCAATTTGTGCAATTGTACAGAATATGCAAAAAAGATTCACTCAAAACGATTTAAATCAACCAAGAGATTAGTCCTATTCTATATGTTATGCGTACGTACCTTGCTCCAGCACTCTTCAACAGTAAAGTAAGTGAATTGAAAAGACACGTGCCTAGAATGCAAATATCTAATTAATTTTTAAATTTTTCAACAAATTTTTTTACTGTTGGTTTATTAGCAGGATCCTGATGATGCATACAAGAAATAAATTTTACAGCAAGCTATATTTTTGCAAAACAAGCAACCCTGCAACAAAAACTGTGAGTAGTGAACTCTTCCTTGCCGCGGATCCGCGGCCAGAGCCGAGAAAACGCGATAATTTAGAGGGTACTTAGTCTCTGCTTTCTAGAGCAGAGGCCCAAGACCACTTATATGTTACTGCAATGCCTGTTTGCTTATTTTCATAACCTGTCACCTACAACAGAGAAGGAAAAAAATTCGTTTTAGTTCCAAAAACTTAACAAAAACTGTCGCCCTCCCAGGCAACGCCAAAATTTGTTCGAAAGGAGGAATTAAATTGAGTAAGAGTTCAGAGTAAACCGTTTAAGTCCATATGCTGATGTTCAAACTCTGAAAATGTGTGTAAATTTACTTTGCTCCTTCGAATTACCGTTTGTTGCAAAGGCTATAACGGGTCATATCCGCAGGAAGGGCTTGCGATGGAAGCATTCACGGTTCTTTATGTTCAGTTTTTGGGAAGAAAAATGAAAGTTCTTCTTTGTTCAAAAATCGGAAAGCAAGACAAAGTAAAAAGAAAATGATGAATCTTTGTAGTGTTTTACAGAAAGAAAACTTGAAGCGAGGAAAACGGAATGAAAACGGTGAAGTTGGAAAAAAGAGAAAGTTTTAGAAAAGAGTTTTAAATTCGATGGAGAGAAAATCATGACTAACTAACATTCTACACTACTAACTTACTAATCTCGTTGGGTGACTTGTGCCTCATGTAGATTCATTGGCAATTGCTCATCTTGTTTTAGCAAGTCAATAAGTTGTCCCAAATTGTTGAATGTTCTCATCTTAGCTTGGCTAGGTGGCCTTCTTGGATCATCAGCTCCCAATAGGTTCACAATAATGGAACATAGTATTCACACTTTAGATATGCTCAACAAAAATGTAAGATTCGTTAAATCATCAAAGCCATAACAAGTTAGCATGAAATAAGAAACTATTACAATAAATGTTGGCATACTAAAGTGATCCATCTTCATGTTTCATCAAGGCACTTGTTAAAGAAACAAGGCTCTAAATGAGGCACACATGAATTATATGGAAGGGATAACAAGGCTTTCACTAAGAATATAAACAATATTCATCTTCATTGGGAATAAAAAGACTTGTTAGATACAAGACTAGAAATGTAAACATTTAATGATTCATATGAGTTAGCATCACCCAAGAGTTAGTATTTAGTAGTGTTAGAAGTTAGCTAGTCATGTTAGGGGATTAGTTAGCCATAGAAAAGAAAAGCAAAAAAGAAGACATGGTAAAATAAGTGCAAGAAAGTAAAGAGCTTTGAAAGTAAATGTCAATAGAGCAAGAAAAGTAGAGGAAGGAAAGCTTGAGCCTTTGTATTTAAATTGTCACTTGTTTACTTACAGAGATCTCACTCACCCTCTCTCTCTTTTTTGGATCTAAAGGAGAAACGAAAATTTACACAAGGAAACTAAGAGAAAAAATAAAGAACTCTAAATATTCTCCTAAAATAAAATGCTATTCTCTCCTCCCTTTTTACAGAGACCCTGGGGGTCCTTTTATAGGTCTTAGGAGCTGATCGCTCTCATTGTAGCCGTAGGATCAACCGCGTGATCAACGGCCAGAGATTTTGTCGCGAAAATGCGGCGAGAGCCGCATTTCCGCGATAGCATCTAGGCCGTTACGCCAGCGATCTCTCTGACATTCTGTTATGGTACAGGTGCCCAACTGAAGCTTCTAGAACACTAGGAATATCCTTTGGTGCGATCCAGAATTGAGCTTCCTTGATTTGTGCTCCTTAAATTACTTTTAATTTCTTAGAAAATCTAAAATTTAGGCCTTCTTCTCCATTAAAGAATGGACCTGAATAATAAGAGAGAGAAGCATTAAAAATCCTATTTTTATTAATAGAAAGCATGACAATGTGATATAAAATGATGCAAAATGAACTCCAATCACCATACACCAGAGAAAAAAGTGTATCGCATGTTGGGGTTCGTATCGTCGTTCAATAGATCCAAAGACATTCGCTGAGCTTCTTGTTCCAATCTCCTTTACTTGCGGAGATGAACTTTTTGAGGAGCTTAATGATTGTCTTATTGAATGCTTCTGCTAACCAGTTAGCGGCAGGGTTATATGCAGTCGAGACGACATTCTGAATTAAGTATTTATCACAAAACTGATAGAATGATTGGCTCGCAAACTGAGGACCGTTGTCATGGATGATCCTTCGGGGGATACCAAATCGGTGAATGATATGGCATTTGATGAAGTTAATAACATTATTCATTTTAATTTCAGCGAGCAATATAGCTTCTGCCCACTTTAAAAGTAATCAGTTATAGTAAGGATGAACTGATGACCTTTAACTGATGAAGGATTGATTGGTCCTATTACATTAATTCCCCAGGCTTCAAATGGCAATGTTGCGATTGTGGGGTAGAGCAGCTCTGGGGGTTGGTGTATAAATCCGCATGGATTTGACAGGCCGTACACCTTTTGCATATTTGACCGCGTCGGTGATCATAGTCGGCCAATAATAGGCGAGTTGGTGCAATCGGTCCTTAAACTTCAGAGTTGGTTGATGAGCTTCGCATATATCGTCTTTAGCCTCTTTAATTACTTTTTGTGCTTCTGAATTGCATACACAATGAAAAAGTATACCATCATATGAACGGCGGTATAGCGTCTTTACTGTTGTATTATAGTAGAATGAGTAGATCTTCATCGAACAGAAGCCGCTTCCCTGGGGTCATCAGGCAATATGTCGTGCAAGGCATAGTCGATGATCGGGAATCACCAGTCCCTTGGTTCAAAGTTTTTCGAGGTTGAATGAACTTCGCTAATCTCTAAACTGTACTTCAGACAAAAGAGATAACAGTGACTACTATAAGAAGGTAAATGTATCAGCGGGTAAAGCTAATGTAACCGCAAGCGTAGCTAAAGCATCTGCTTCTGTATTTTGAAGGTGAGGTACATGACTAATATAGAAGCCATCAAATGAGTCGGCCAACTTAATGGCTGCAGGTGATAAAGTATCAGGTCTTCATGTCGATCCTTATACTCTCCTGACATGGTTGATGATCAATTTGGAGTCACCATAAGCTTCAAGGTACCGTACCCTCATTTGTTGAGCGAGTTGGAGGACAATAGGCAAGACATTGTACTCAGCTACGTTGTTGGAGCAAGGTTCTGTCAGTGAGAATGTACGAGAAAGGATATGATTCTCAAGCGAGACAAATATCACCCGCACTCCAGCGATAAACTTGCCCTTTGAGCTGGACCTTGATGCACCATCAAAAAACATTTGCCATATATCATCGCTTGAAGTCATGTTGGCTTCGATGATTTTGTCTAAGATATCTTCATGTAGCTTTGAAATCTGTGGAACTGGATGAGCTGCTAAGAAGCCTGCGAGAGCTTGGCCCTTGATAGCCTTATGGGGTACGAAAGTCATGTCATATTAGGATAGTAATATAGCCCAATTAGCCAATCTAGAGTTTAGAGAAATTGGCTTTGTCATAAGAATCTGTAGAGGATTGACTCTTGAAATTACATGAATGGTCTAGCCGACCAAGTAATGTCGTGTCTTCTGGATGGCGAAAACAAGAGCAAGGCACTCTTTTTCGACTGGGCTGTAGTAACTTCTAGTCCCAGTTAAGTTCTGCTAAGATAATAGATGGCTTGTTGGCACCTTCGTCATTCTTCTGTGTGAGCAGAGAACCTAAAGAATGATCCATAACTCTTAAATAGAATAAGAATAGTTTCCTAAAACAAGAGATACTAGGACCGGAGGCTTACTGACGCATTCTTTGATATCCTCAAAAGCTTTTTGACAAGTGTCATCCAGATAAAAGATATGCCCTTCTTCATTAGTCGTGTAAATGATTGACAATGGCCCGACAGATTTACGATAAATCTACGGATGTAGGCCAGTCTATCTTGCAGGCACCTGAGTTCTTTGAGATTCTTTAGAGCTGCATATCTTGGATGGCTTTAATTTTATCGGGGTCAAGAGGAGATCCTTTAAATGTGATAATGAATCCAAGGAACTTGTCACTTGAAACTCTCAAGAAAGACTTTGTAGGCTCATCTTCAGCTGGTGGCATGAGATTGAACATCGTCCTCAGGTTATGGAGATGGTTATTCTTGTCACGACTTTTGATTGCAATATCGTCAATATAGAACTCCACTGTCTTTCATAGGTAATCACAGAAGATTGTGCTAATTGCATGTTGGTAGGTTCACTAGCATTTTTTAAGCTGAACAGCATTACTGTATAGCAAAACACACCCAACGGTGTTCAGAATGACATATGCTTTTCATCTTTCGAGTACATCTTGATTTGATTGTACCCTAAAAAGCCATCCATAAAAGACATCCTTTCGAAACTACATGTGTTGTCAACATGACATCGGTAATGGATAATGGAAATTCATCTTTAGGACAGGTTATATTAAGAACGCGAAAGTCAATACAGACTCGGATCTTTCTGTTCTTTTTAAGGATGTTCGATTGTCTCCATGATGTCAGGTCGGAACCTTCGTTGCTGTTGTTTGACCATCTTAGCATCCAATTTAATGTTGAGACAATGCACGACCACCTGAGGATCGAGACACATAACTCAAAGCAAAGAAGTCTATATATTCTTTTAAGAGGAGATATAAAGTCTTGCTTCTCCATTGGCGATAAACTTTCACTTATAGAGATGAGCTTCGGGTGTGTTTGATCACCTACATTGATTTGGATTACTTTATCCTCAGTGGGAGGATCGTGTTGCTCAAAACGCTTCTCCCATAGAAAATTAAGTTGTTGAGCCCATGGATCAATGTCGAATGGCTCAATGTCCTCTTCTCGTTTCACTTAATTGGTTGATGTCATGTTGGTGAAGAGTTTTTTAAAGGCAACCTACACACTTATGTCAGATTCCCAATTTGATGAGTCTGATAAATGTGATGGTAGGAACTTTTCAGATTTTAAATCAGATTGAATGGATGGGGTAACATACCCAACTCCTTACAAGTCTGATCATAGCACAACACAAAGAATAATCGAAATTGACATTTTCATTAAGGACCCATTCGTCGCCATTATCAGCAGAATTATTACAATCAGGACTATTCCAATATGTTATAATTGGTTCTTCATCAAAAGAAATCGCTAGATCATCTCCTGAGTCTGAGTCCGCTTCGTTGCCGCTATCAATTTCATCCGACAACGGTTTTTTCACCACTTTACTATTCTTTTTATAAAGTAGAGAATCAGTAAAGTAGTTCTCCACTCCTTTGAATGATTGTGTTTCAGCAAACACCATCCTGACTATTGCCTTGTCATCCACATGTTTAAAGCATTGATGGTATGTGTAAGGTACGATGGCATGGATCCAAGATCGTCCGAGCAAGAAATTATAAGATGTGTCCGCGTCAATGATGTAACACGTCACTTTTGATTTCAAGTCTTCAATTTGGCATCGGAGACGGATCTTCCGAGAGGGTGACTACTCCCGGCGTTGAAGCCATATATCGTCGTAGTTGTGGTTGACAACCTGCTTAGTGGGATGCCAAGAAAATAAAGAAGTCTTTTAGGGATGATGCTTAAAGCAAACCCCGGGTCGACTTGTATTCTCTTGATGTGTGTGGACCCAATGTACCATGTGTAGTACAAGGGTCTGTCATGTCAGTTTATCTTAAGGAGCATGTCTTCAGGGTGAAAGTGATGCATGACAGTTCTGTTGTACCATATGACATTGGGAACATGAAGCTCCATCCTCCTCTGTAGGGATTGAAGGCACTTTTGTCACAAATGATTCTAAATCAGCAAGGAGGCGGAGTAGATCGTGCAGGGTAATACGAACTGGAATATTAGCCAATTATGCTAATATGTCAAAGCGAAAAGAGCATTGAGTCCTCAGGAAGGATTCTTCTTCAAGGATTCATCAAAGTGAATCTCCTTCTGCTTCTCTTTGTCCTTAGACACTGGGCCTGGACAGGTGCAGCGATTCTCGACGTCGTTGGTGGTTGTGCCCTGTCGGGTATCTGATCGTATTATCGCAAGTACTATTTAGCAGATCATGTGCCCATTGGCTGCGAGGTAGCAGGCTGTGTTGCTAAGTCAAACTTCTCTCCTTCTGAGTCACTTAGAGAAGCTATAGTTACAGAGTCGCCATCTGTTGTGAGAGAGATGGTGTTATATGACTTGTCTTTTAGCTTGGGCTTGCTAGTTTCCCATTGTTCATCTTTGATGATATCTGGGTGAACCCACATGATCTTTCTAGATTCTATCATCATTGGAATGAGGCCCTTAGCTTTCTGCTTCTCACCAATTGGATTGATGATGTCTAGTCTAGCTTTAGGGACTGGGACCAATCCATCTTGGACAGTCATCTTCAGGAAGGTCCCAAAATTAAGAGTCACCATGTTGGCAGTGACTTTCTTTGTTCTGATTTGAGAGTCAGAACTCCAGCATCCACCAACGCTTGGATCTTGTTCTTGAGATAAAGCATATACTGGTAGGATGATGCACCATCCTATGAAAGAGATAGTAATTGGGATCATTTTTACGCCCCACTTTATTAGGTCACCAAACTTCGGGTAACTTGAGCTTATTACCCTTGTAAAGTAAGTAAAAGATTGTCCACCGCCTGCTCTTTCTTGGAAGGAGTGCACTTTTGGTAGGAATTTGAAACTGATTGCCATTGATGTCACTCTCTGTTTTGGTTGAGCTTCCCCTGATAGCTCAATGGTCATGATTTTCTTCCCTTTTGATTGGGAAGATTGGGTTGCATCATGCCCCTTGGTGTTGACCCCCCCACTTGTTCTTGGGAACTGAGGGCTCAAACTTCTTAGCCGATTTCTCAGCTATCTCAGCTTGCTCCACAAACTCCTTTCATGTATGGGCTTTGATAGCTCCCATACGTATTTTCACCTTATTGAGGAAATTATGTTCGGCATGTCTGGAGCAACATGGGCAATGGCATGCCAGCGGGGCACATAAGAAAAAAGTTGTGAAATCTTTCAATGTATTCTCGCACGGATTCTCCTCATTTCTGGACCATCGAGAGGAACTTACCCACAGTTACCTCAGTGTCATCCTCGTAGAATCTCGAGAGAAATCGGGTTTTTCGGTCAATCTAAGAATTGATGGAGCCGGCGGGCAAGCTCCTGAACCAATAAAAGGCTACCCTTTAAGGGTACCGATGAATAGTCTAGCCATGATGGCAATGTTATCTATTATATTACCGGTTTGAGACTGAAAGTAATAAATGTGATGGTTGGGTAAGCTCTTGCCATCATATGTGCGCAACGTAAGTGGCTTGAACTTCGGTGGGTACGGCACTGAATCTCATTCCAGCGGGTAAGGACGAGTCGTCCCTACCTTCTTTAGTTCATCCCTCTGAGTTAGGGATGCAACCTGAGCTTGGATGCCTTTGATGACCTCGGCATCGATTGGGAGCTTTCCTTCAACTTCTCAGTCTTAGGATGTTCATCGTTGTTATGGTCCTCTTCACCATGATTGCTATCGTGTCATTAATGTTCCGGTTGACCAAGAGCTGGCTAGCATTTGCTAGATATTTTTCAAGGCTTCTTACTGAGCCCTAGACGTATGCTCTTATGCCTCCATTCGCCGATGAAGATCATCATCGTTGTTGTCAACCATGTTAACAGATATAAGCCCCGTTCGTACCGAGCTGATGGTAGCTGAAGAAGTATACCCATTGGCCTTCTCTTCATCATCAGACCAGTGAAAAAGGTTCCTCAATGGCGCTGGTGACATAGCTCCAGTTGATAAAGAAAGTTGTTCGTAGTTGTAAGGTGTTGCTACCCTGAAACGAGTACCTTAAAAGGCACCCTCTTTTTCCATCAGAACCTAACATAGGCTGGGGCTATAATCAGAGTTCGGGGAGCTAGCTGGAGGAGTGTAACCCCCTCATCTCCTTTCGTCGAGACCGCAATAGATTCTTCCTCTGCATATCATGTTAATAGAGGCAGCAGTAAGATGGACCACCTTTGTTGTCTTCTTCTTCTGAGACTTGGGCTTCTCAAAAGTTTAGGCTGATAATCAGTTGAAGACTGATTGCTGGCTTGGAGGAGAAGTTATGTGAAATGTCCCTAAACAACAACGGACGGAGTGGACTGTTATAAGTTGACACCCTGCTTGTCCGTACTGGACGATGAGACATAAACAGGTTCTTCGAAGCAGAGTTTTCTCTTATTGCTCAGAAATCCCGCAAGTATGTGTTAACTGGACCCAACCGATCTAACACGGAGACTCGGGGAGACTGAGAGCTAGCCCTCTTAGCCTGAGAAGCCTTAGGCTTAGCCTTAAGGGCTTTCTTTTTGGTTGTAGGTAAAGCTAGGATAGGTTTACCTGAAAGAGTAGCTTTGCTAGGCGAAGCTGTTGTTTTAGCTCTACCTTTAAAGGTGAGCTTAGCTCTACGCAGCAGAGATCTTTCTTTGAGCTAGGCTGAAATACCCTTGATGTTAGCACTCAATGGTGCTTCATCTTTAGCTTCACAGAGCTTTTTCTTTGAGCGAGGCTGAAATACCCTCCATGTTAGCACTCAATGGTGCTTCATCTTTAGCTTCACTGCTAAGATTCTTAGCACTTGGTACTTTAGTTTCTAGCCTCGCGGCGGAGAACTTTTTAGCACTTCATGCTGGCCAGTGGAAGCGAAGTTGGCTTAGCAATTCTATCAGCAACCAAAGGTGCTTTGGCTTTAACCTCGCATGATAGGCGAGGCTGAGCTCTGTGAAGAGCTGACTTAGCTTTGCCTAAAGCTTTGTTAAGAAATCTAGCCTCGCTTGAGACTACAGATTTTACAATTCACATAGCCTTGACATAGGCTGTTTTTAGGTTCGCGTGGAACCTTTGTAGCCTCACGTGCATGTTAGCATGTTGGCGCGAGGTTATATTAGTCTCTGTTGAGACTGTGTTAGACTCAACAAAATCTGTTTGGCCTCACATGAGACTATAATAGGCTCACAGAGAGCCTCACTTATCTCATCGGAGACTTGTTTTCAAGGGGTAGCCAGAGG